>JACCIY010000805.1:0-7500 GCA_025506505.1 Flaveria sonorensis | reverse complement strand
TTACTACACACTAAACTAGCACACATGCAATTTAAATTAAAAATATTCACAACCCATTCTTATCATCCTCATCTTTAAAATTAAGAAGTCGATTACAGACTTGCCATTCTCTATATTCCTAATGTGTTACCTATATTTATGAATAAAAATACTAGTTGAAAATAATTAAAGTGTCACCCTCTTGTGTCTACCTAGTATTTTCCCCCTCTTGTCTCTCCTATGCAAATATCTTTAACTGTTTATATAATTTATTTTTTTTGCATCTGTCTTCTATTAATCAGTAATAATTTCTATAATTCTTTTATAAAATGTTTATTTTTTAAAAAATTAGGTTTGTTGATAAACATCTTTTAAGTTTGACATCTCTTTTAGTTTTTTTTTATAATTTTCAAAAATTATATTTTATATAATTCTAGAATTTATATAAGAAACTATGTGATATGTAAATTATTATTACTAAGTATATTTTGTAATACACTAGGTTTTAATCTAATAAAAAATTAATAATATTATCTAATAAAATAGAGATAGATAGATATAAGGGATGAGAGTAAATTTTTTTAAAGATAGACCCAAATTTAAAGATATGTGTGATTTTTAGAAAGTGAATGCTCTATGATGCATAATCATGTGATAGATAAATCACCCATTTATTAATTTCACTAGTCTAACGACCTGTGTGTTATACGAGTTGAAAAAGTTAATTTTATGTTAAAACTATTTTCACGTATTGCTGTTTATTTCATGGATAAATTATATCTATTTAATGGCTAATTTTACGTTAAAGTAAACAATAGATGATTTTCAAAATTATATTCCAAAATTATCACATAAACGAACTACTAATCATCAAATGATTTCAAATCATCCTTGGCCGGTTCTTACACAGTGATCGAGAAGTGACACCTATGTGTTACGTATATGCATATATACCACCAATATTTCACTTATGTAAGACACAACAACTAAGTGACAACACACAAATAAAAAAGTGGTCCTAGCCAAACATTTTTGCTCCCAAATCACAAGAATTTTTTACTGTATACGCATGGGAATCAACACTCGTTTTAATGATGTAACTTTTATAAAAAAATAATAACGTACATAAAAATATGAACGTTTTAAAAAATGGGGGAACTTGTTTAAAGTCAACAAGAATACCTATTCCTAAAATACCACTATAATAATTTTTTCCGTACAATTTGATTTCAACCATAAATTAAAGAGATTGATGGTTGATATTATTTCTTGTACTTTTTATTTTAAGTGACTTTTTATTTTAACATTATTATATTATTATTGTAATAATAATAATAATTATTATTATTATAATAATAATTATTATTATATACTTAAATATTCAAATAAGATAATAATAAATTTAAATAGTATTTAGTTATTAAAACATAAATAGTAAATATAAATTAATAATAATATTATAATGACTATTATTATTAACCTTATAATTAATAATAATAGTAATAATAATATAATAATAATAATATTTATTATTATGAATATTATTATTATTGATATTATTATATTATTAGTGTAATTATTTTTCAAAACAGTTTAAATAATATGTTATTAATTAACAAATTTAGCTAAAATTATAAAGTTATTATATACCCAAGTATTACTGTTAATATGATTATATTTGTTATTATTGTAAAAAGTATTTTGGAACGTATTAAATAATATGTCATAAACTTACAAATATGGTCATAAGTACTAAAACTATCAAATACCCAAGACACCAATAATAATAATAATAATAATAATAATAATAATAATAATAATAATAATAATAATAATAATAATAATAATAATAATAATAATATAAAAAATAATAATAATAATAATAATAATAATGATAAGATAATAATAATAAATAATAAATAATAATAATGATATAATAATAATAATAATAATAATAATAATAATAATAATATAATAATATTAATAATATTATTATATTATTATTATTAGTTTATTATTTTATATTATTATTATTTATTATTATTATTATTATTATTATTATTATTATTATTATTATTATTATTATAACGATAGGCTAAGGAAAAACCCTAAGCCATGGTCTATCGGTCATACTAAAGCAGTTCAAAAAATTAAGCAAAAGGTTCAAAACCTTCATTGCTTAACAATAACTAACCCAGAATGAAAAAAAATTGTTAAAACTGATGCATCAGATATAGGCTATGGGGATATATTAAAACAAATATCTCCAATTAATAAACAAGAATATCTTGTTAGATTTCATTCTGGAAAATGGAATGAAAGCCAGAAGAATTATGCAACTGTTGCAAATGAAATTCTTGCAATAGTTAAATATGTTTTAAAATTTTAAGATGATTTATTTAATTAGAAATTTATAATTAAAACTGACTGCAATGCAGCTAATATATATTTAATAAATATTTTAAACACGATGTTTCTATGCAGATGTTTGCCAGATGGCAATCACATCTCGCACCATTTGATTTTGAAATAATTTATAAAAAAGAAACTGATAATAGTCTTCCTGATTTTCTTACCAGGGAATATGTAAATTAATGAGTCATTCAAGGGGAGTTATGCGCATGGCGATATTTGAAATTATTAAACAAACAATTAATATTTAGGTCCAATTGATAGGATTATATGATAATATTCAAGAAATAAAAGAAAATCCATTTATATCAGATAAAGCAAAAGATTATGCTATTAAACAAATTGAATATGGAATATGATATTTAAATAAACAACTTAAAGATCTAAACTATAAAGAAATAATACTTTTTGTGGATAAATATTTTAATCTTTATGTTTAAGTTTTCAGGAATGATCCCCTGGGAAAGGAGAAGAGGTCGTGGAAGATCTTCCTCTTATAGAGGAAGATGAACAGAAAGAATTATCCATCAAATGGGTAATAAGAAGCTGATAGCTATGGATAATGCATCATATGCATCATCCTCTTCAAAACCCCAATTTGATGAAAAAACTTTTAAAGAGTTTTTAGCCTATAAAGCAGCTCAGAGTCAAACCTCTGAAGAAACAGCATCATATGCTCAAGCTGCTAGTGATAATGATGATGAAAACTGGATTCATAATCCAAAAAAGGATGTTATACTCCTTCTTGATCACAAAGATAAAAAAATGGAGTGATCAACCTTGGTTCATAATCAATAGATATTTTGATACTGGATTCTATCCAACTGAGACTTATAAGTCCAGAATATATTATGAGGAAATCCTCAAAGCCACAAATTGTGAGCTCACCCATTATATGGGAGGAAATAAAACAATAAGTTTTAGCAAAATAATAATCAAACAGATAATATCTGCTGAAAATTGGGGAATATCTCCATTAAAAGGCAGGGAAATTTTTCACCCTGAAACAAAAACACCCATTAGATATAACTATTGGGATTATGTGAATGCCTTTCATAAAGCATTCTTATTTGAGAACCATAATTATAAACATTCTTGGTTTATCAAAATATGTTCAAAAATTTATGAATCAGATATTCCGATTTGGTTTTATAAATGGTGGCAGTCATACGGTCTATTTTTTAATATCTTTAATAAAGATCATAAAGGTTTAAAACCTTACACACCCAATGGGTGGAGTTATCTCTTGCCTTAATAGAGGCACAACATGAAAATAATTTTATTGAGGGAATGGACTCATTACACTTCTTTGTCCAATTCAGTATTCCATGGATATGGAAGTAGCTACCAGAAACTGGTTATACCAGTGAAAACATATCTGTTTGAAAAAGAACATATATGACAAAATTCTGGAGACAGATGATGAAGATTGAAGACGGCAAGATTAAATGCCAAGATACAATAGATCATATTCAACAGACGATTGAATCATATCAACAACAAAAAGAAAATCAACAACAAAGGGAATCTCCTAGTCCCTTCCAACATATTATTAGAAAAATAAAAATGACTACAGGTACTGAAAATCTCAGCCAAGAAGAACTTCTACATCAATACATGGAAGAAGTTAAAAAAGATATAGCCAAACACTTCAAGAAAAATGAAGCCTCATCAAGCTCAAGAATGTCTGTATCAGACTCTTCTCAAATAGGGGAAGATACTCAGCTGTATCAAGACAGTCAAGAAGAAGACAAGTCTATAGATGATGAGACTTATGCCAAAATGATGGCATATTTAGAGGAAGAATTCGGTCCGGTTAATACACCAGAAAAAACAAAAAACAAAAGGACACAATAGGCCCTACAAGGAAGAAAAGAAGAATCAATAATTCACCTTCATAATTGGCCGACAATATTTTGTCTTAACGTTACATTATTGTAACTTTACTATTCACTTTTTGACTTATTGTATGATAATGCGTCAGACGCAATTATAGGCGAATATTCGCTGTAATATTCGGTGTCAAAATCCCTATATAAAGGGACTTAGTGTGTAGTATTAGACACCGGTTTTGAGAACCACTCCTCTCTTCTCTCTCTCTTGTAATAAATCTTCCAAAATAATATTTGAAGTTTAAAGTTTTCAAGTTTCAAGTCTTCAATTCTGGTAATTTCTATTCTTAATTAATATTTATATGTGTATGATCGCCTCACTTAGAGGCTAAACCTCTAAGTGTTGAAACATCACCATGCTCAACAGATTATCATAATAAAAAAGAGATCTTAAAACCCAGATAAAGGTAAAAATTTAAGAGGAATCTTGGGATAAAGTTACAGCCCATCTAAGATGTTAATGTGGGTGGTCGACCGCAAGGGGACCCGTTTAAGCCAAAAGCCAAGAAGGAGTGGGGCGTTTTGGGTCTGACCTTTATGACCACATATTAGCATCCTGGACAACGGCTATGTAAAATCACCAACGTTCCATCGTTTCTCTTGATTTTCTGCCCTTATCTGAGCTTTATGGTTTTCTCTCTTTTCCCATACAAGGTCCTCCCTTCTATGGTATCAGAGCCATGGTATTTTGTTTGATGTATGTGTGTATGTTTTAACACTTAATTCTGATATTCAAATGTGAATATTTTAAAATCAAAAGATACTGTTAAAAACAGTATGGAGGAAGAGTATGATATTCCTCACAATTTAGATTTGTTAAATAAATAAACTATTCCAAAAATTGATTACAAACTAATTTATAAATTAGGAACCTTTAAAAAATTAGGATTAAAACAAGTTGTTAAAACAACTGAGAAAACATTTTCCTTAAACACGGATGAAATGATAATAAATTATTATCAAAAAGAGATTTACAAAAATATAAAAAATAATATAAATTTATTTATATAGGATTAGTGCAAATTGCATTTAAGCCTCTAACTTTAGAAGGCTTACCAGAAAGTTTTGTAGCAGCTCTTAGAGATGCTAGAAACTTAAATTGGAAACAATCCCTGATGGGAATTGTTCAATCTAGCCTGGCTCATGGTCCAGTATATTTAATGTTTATCCTAATTGCAATTATTATGTTTGATTGCCAATATTTTAGATGCTTTAACTTTGAATGTTAAAACGCATGGTTAAATTAGTACCAGATCAGAGGTAATATGTATCTGTTACAGAATTTATTATAAGCCTTTATTTACGCTTAATCCTCATTGTAAAAGGTAGATAAACCTTTAAATGAAACAATTCTAATAGAAACTAATTTTAGTAAAGCTATATTACAACTAGAAGGAAAATAAAATGGGAAAAATTAATTTCAGAAAAATAGGTACTAGTAAAAGTAACCCATCTCAACAATATGTGGATAATAATCAATAAAATATTCACAAACAAATGAAGGGTCAATTCAAATACAATTTAAAAATAATAAAATAAAAATGAACCCTCCTTATCAAAATCTGTGTCATCACACTATTATATCTCTCCGGTTGATGACACACAGTTAGAAGTCCTTCTAGGGCAACATCTAGGATTAAGGAAGAATTTCCTGAAAGAAAAATAGATGAATTAAGAATAAACTCGGATAATATAGTTCGAGGAATTAGAATAGATCCGGAACTAACCGAATCAGAAATAAATTTTGTATAATATGAATCAAAAAGAAAAATTAGATTTCACTCGGGATCACGGTAAGAGAAGAAATTTCTAATGAATTTCTCCAACCCAAATGGGAAATATTTAGAACATGGTTTTTCAAAAATTTTGAAAAAAAAGATAAAGAAATTTTCAGACAAGAATTTTATAATGAATTAAATGAAAAACAAAATATTATACCTTTTGTTCTATGGTTTATTGAAAAGTTACTAATAGTATTATTTCTATCATAGAAAGAAATTTTAATATTAATGGAAATATAGTATCAATGTTTTCCCTCCTACTAATGGTTTTAAATTGAAAACCAAGGAAAGAAAAGATACTATTAAGCTTTTCAAAAACTTCTGAAAGGTGAAACATTGCAGACAAACAATTTTCTCATATAAAGGTTTAATAAAACAACAAAATTATTCAAATCGTTATTGATAATAATTGGAGAACAACTCCAGGATATTTCTAAGAAGATGGATAAAATTTATGTCATTTCAAAGAAAAAACAAAGTGTTATAATAAATGACCAGATAAAAAAAAAGAGTTTATTGCTACTCTTACTATTCAATTATCTCCTAAGGTAACAGATTTAAAACGAAATCTGAAGAAAATCTAATGCAAACATTAATGATTCAATCAATATTTTGAAAAATCTAAAAATAAATACATTATCGGATTTTGAAGATAGTCTAAAAAAAGAAGATTATAAGCAAAAATTAATGATGAAATCATGAAGTTATCTAAGTTTGCTAATAAGCCAACTCAAAGGATGTATTACTATCCTAGGCCTACTCCACAGGATTTCTAATAGAAGAACAAGATACGTAATTAGTAATCGCTATAGTGGAAAATGATCTATGAATGGAACATAGATGGTCAAACAGAAGGGCAGATTTATAATACTGTCCATAGGATGCTTATGTATAGCACTATTTGTCAAAATAATAAGAATACGACTAAGACATAGCTCAAATGATTATATCAGGATTTACAGGCCAACTTAAAGGTTGGTGGGATAAGATCTATCAGATACAGATAGACAAGAAATCTCAATAGTACAAAAGAGGATAATGGGATTGTAGATAACAACTCAGTTTATACTTTGATAGTTAATATATAGAACACTTTACAGGTAATGGTCTGATAATTCGAAGAATATTAGGACTCTCTACAAAATATTAAGTGTAGAACCCTAACATCTTTTAGGTGGTTATAAAGATACTTTCCTAAGTAGAGTAATGGAACTCCCTGGGTCTAATAGCTCACATTGGAAGTCAAGAATTCGTAGATGGCCTCCCGTATTTTTTGCAGAAAGAGTTAGGATAACCTAAGAAAAGGTGGAATAAGTATAATTATGATGATTTACTTATGGCAAGTTAATAGGAACTTGTATTCAAGAAGGTTTAAATTTGTGTAATGAAATTAAATTAAACCAACAAATTAAAAACATTCTTTGAATGAGAAAAAA
>JACCIY010000044.1:0-78398 GCA_025506505.1 Flaveria sonorensis | reverse complement strand
AACTCATTGTGTCTAATACGTTCATTGTATCAGTTATCAATTTATTGTTACATATATTTTATACTTTTTTTATATGTACTTATCATTATGTTTACGTTTTAGATCACTTATGTATTTTTATCATTATTTTTTATGGATTATATAGACTTGTTATCTATTATTGTTTTTGTTTTTCATTTAAAGTTATAAAATGATATTATTTCATCAAATATCTTTCAAGCTCATAGTATCAAGATAAATAATGTGTTATTTTTGTTCTTATTTTTAGAGGTTATAGAAATGTGTTATTATCTATAATTGTGTCTACAATTAAAAGTATTAATAATGGTATTTCATTAATATATTCTTCAAACTCATAAACATAATAATGATCAAAAAGCACAAAAAAACATTTTATCATTATGTTCTATGATCCATATCACTTTGTGTTATATTGTCATTGTTTTAATGTATTAGATTCATTATTTGTCAATTTATATTGGTTTAACATATACTAGAATCACAAAATATCATTTTAAATATACACAATAGCACAATCTCTAACAAAAATACACACAAAGGTTGCATTAACACACAATGACAAAAACATCTATTTCATATGAGTTAAAACACATAAACAAATTTGATTAATTTTTTATATAATGATATAGTACTCATTTTAACATAACAAACGCTCATTTTTATAGTGTAACTTTTTTAAAAAAATAAAATTATATATAAAAGTATGAACGTTTATAGAAAATGAAGTAATTTAAAAAAAAATCAACAAAAATGGTTATAATTAAAATACCGTCCAGCAAACTTTTTCACTATAATTGAATCTCAACAATTAATTAAAAATATTGTTGATTGAGATTTCTTCTATTCTTTTTAGTTTTTTTACCTTTTTATTGAACAATTCCATAATAAAAACCGAAGGAGAAGGATAGTAACGAACGGTTTAAAACACGTCTAAAAACATATGTTTTTATGGGACACAAATATACCTTAAAAAAAAATATCAAAAGAGTTAGTGGTGGTTTAGTAGATATCAACACATATATATACGTAGAAATTAAAAACTTTAAAAAATAAACCATCAATAAAAGAATTACATAATTAGGGTATTCTCGTAGTTCTCGCCAATATTAACATTCTGAAATGACTTCACCCTACACACACATCTACGAAGTTGTTTGACATCTCATTGTCTTGTTTTTTTTCAAATAATTGTGTTTGTCTAACAGCTAATTATATATGACTCATATTTACTAGGGCCGCATCCAATAAAAAAATAATTTTAAGTAAAGAATCATGAGAAATGATAATATCTTGTGTACCGTTGAAAAATATAAATGGTGAGAGAGAAGAAGTGGATATTTTATCATAAAAACATCTTATTTGACAAAGTTAAAGCAATAGTAAAAATGTTTATATAGGATTTCTAGTTTATACTTTAAATTATGTATAGAACGACCTATTATTTATATATACATGATCACTTGTCATCAAATATGCGTACAGAATATGCATGTATAAGTGTATCACATATTGAATTTTCTAATTCATCAAGATAAAACATTTTATTATGATGGATCGCTACAATATTAAATGTCTCAACATGTCTATCGTGCAACTATATCGGATATTGAAAAATCTCTTCCAGCAGAGTGAATAGACCTTTCATCGTAGTTTTCTGATCCTTGTGGTAGAACTACGCATGAAAAAGGCTGGCTCAGATGGTATTTGGAGAGTAAGAGCGAGCTATTAAGCATAAGAACAACGGATGCCATGGATGGCCTCTCAACAACATTACTTTGGACACATAGTAATCCAATGTGAATGGTTCTAATGATTTCTTGTAAGGAACTTGATTCGACCATCAATGTAGGATCTATGATAATTGAAGCATTTTCATGTCTCCAACTTTTCCATGCCTATATATGAGTAGTTAAATTATTACCACCAATATGTAACTTACATATATACAGTTAGAAGTCGCTACTCAATACTTACATAGCTAAGAAGGAATTCTTGTCTCTCCTCAATCTTAAAGCACCCATTCTTTTGACCTGTTATTATTCAAGAACCAATACCCAAAGCTGAATACATCCAATTCGCTGAAAATTGACCATGCATGATATACTCTGGAGGCATGTAACCACTATAAAGTGGTTTAAGAAAAATGTGAATGTTTGAACATTTTTTAGAAAAGTCACAAAAGGTTGATATATTTTTCAAAGGCAGTGTACTTACTAAGTCCCAACAATTCGATTGTACGTCCATGAGTTTCTTGGAGGTTAAACAATCTTGCCATGCCAAAATCTGCAATTTTGGGTTCATTTCTTCATCTAACAAAACATTGCTAGCTTTCAAATCACGATGGATTATCCTCAAACGTGAGTCTCATGAAGGTAAAGAAGACCACGGGCAACCCTTTTATAATTTTGTTACGTCTATTCCAGTCAAGCAATGTACACTTAGTTCGATCTAGATCAACATGATAAAACATATGTAAGCATATTTCTGTCATATTATATAAAAGTTGATAGTAAATAATAGAATTAGTTTTAAACATAAAAAAGTATACAAGATAATTTATACACCATCAACATTATTATATACACAACCCTCAAATCACGCATCTACACATAACTGTGTGGTGGGTTGTTATATGTTGATTTTGGTGGCATGTAATTGGTTTCAAACTGAAAAAATCTTACCAAATATAAAATGATCAAGGCTTGCATTTGGCATGAACTCGTAGATGAGAAGCCTTTCGGTTCCTTCTAAGCTAAAACCAAGAAGCCTAACCAAATTACGATGTTGCAGTTTTGCAACAAGCATGACCCGTTCTTGAATCAATTTCACTTGTCCGGATTCCTTTGACAACCGCTTCACGGCTATTTCTTGTCCATTTTGAAGATTACCCTAACATTTTTTAAATATCAATGTAAATTAACATTCTCATTGTAAATCAAAGTAGTCTAAAACCACTTGTAGTATCTTTAATACCTTGTACACCGACCCAAATCCACCTTCACCAAGCGTATTACTCTCGGAAAACTCATTGGTAGCTGCTTTCACCATTTCGAAGTTATATTGGAGTGATTCGATGGTGCTTATATCCATACTATTATCTACTCAAAGAAGAAAGACAATAAATATAGATGAATTATATATATTATATATATATATATTTATATAGGGAAGGTTTAGAGAAAAACTTATTTTAAAAAAAAAACCAAGAAAACCATATTATGACCATTTATCAATCTTAATCAATGGCTAGATTAATAAATGGTAGTTTGTAAATTTTAATAATTAAAATGGCATCCTTTTAATACATTGGGGCATAATAGGAAACTAGGTATATTAAATAATAGAAACCCCTAACATAAATAATCAAATCCTATAATTTTCTCATAATCTATCTCCTATCTCAAATTTTTTTCTTTTTCTTACATAATATAAGCAATACAACAATTGCATTTTTATTGCTGAAATTTCAAAAAAATCAATGGTAGTAAAATAATAAAAGTCACCAGCTAATAAAGCAAGCAGAATTGATCAACAATATGAAACCATTTAGATTACATATACGTACTCATGTACGCAATCACTTACGTATACGTAACACATATACAATCTGATAATATATATATATATAGATATATAATATATAGATATATAGTATACATATACATAGATATACATTACAGATATATACAATATATATAGATATATGTACTATATAGTATATGATATATACATATATATACATATATACTATACATATTATATATATATAGTAACGTGCCCGCGCGATGCGGCGCGTGCAACACTTTTTATTATTGTACTCGTCTCTGGTTAGTTTTATATTTAAAAAACTGATTCCTTATTTTAATATATTGTAACAAACATGAAAAAAATTGTATATAATTAAACTAAAAGGGTTTAAGTGTAAATAAGTTTAAAGTTCACTTTTGTAGTAGCGCTAGAAAAACATATATACCCTTATTAAATTGTTTTTGGGTTGTACCTTGTGCTTAAATTTACAAATCTTTAACTTTGGCCGGAATCATTTCTTCGTGCATTATAATATAGTATAGATATAGAGGATGGTCAAGAGAAAAATTATTTTAAAAAAAAACCAAAAAAACCATATTCTGACATTGATCAATATTAATCATTGGCTAAGATTAATAAATGGTAGTTTGTAAATTTAATAATAAAATGGCATCCTTTTAATACATGGGGGCATAATAGAAAACTAGGTATATTAAATAATAGAAACCCCTAACATAATTAATCAAATCCATAATTTTCTCATAATCTCTTTCCTATCTCATATTCTTTCCTTTTCTTACATAATATAAGCAATACAACAATTGCTTTTTTTATTGTTGAAATTTCAAAAAAATCAATGGTAGTAAAATAATAATAAAATCACCAGCTAATAAAAGCATGGAATTGATAAACATATAAGAAACCATTTAGATACATATACGTAATCATGTACGCAATCACTTACGTATAAGTAACACATATACAATCGATAATAAAAATTTTTGAACCAGCATCGTTACGATATGTGACAATAGTGTTACATATAGGTAAACAGAACATTACTTATTTGTAACACAGCGTTGTGTATATGTAATAACAACATTATGTCCATTACTTAAACAAGATGTATTGATAATAGCTTAACCTATCATTTGTTCGATGCTTTATCATTTAGACCCATCATCATCGTTGTCTATGAGGTTTGGTTTCAGTTTTTGAAGGATGACAAATCACTTTCTGTATAAAAAAAACCACAACATTACGGATTTTGAATCCCAAAGAACCACTATTTGATTTTTGAAGAATAAATTATGTTCCATGAGAATCAAAGTTCATAATCCTCACCATTATTTTAAATGATGAATTAAATCATGTTCAAATGATGGACTTACTACTAAAAAATCGAAAAAGATGAAGAAATATAAAATGAAGAGAATATAATATGAATTAAATAGATAATAAACTAAATTGATGAACAAATAACTAAATAAAGTCAACAAATAACTAAATAAGGAGACATATTAGGAATTAAAAAAACATACCAAAGTTAAAGGTTGTTAAAATTACCATACTAAACTTTTAAATAAAAAAAAGTCTAAAAGATAATTTTCTCATTGGTTGAGAGTAGTTTTCATAGTTTTTTAATTATAGAGGTGGTTTTCATTTGATCACTGCTATATATACATTACACGTTATATATACGTATATATATATACGTATATATATATTCGTATATATAGTATATATATATTCGTATATATACGTATATATATATATATATTCGTATATATACGTATATATATACGTATAGTATATATAACGTGTATATATATATACGTATAGATACGTGTACGTATAGATACGTATACGTATAGAGATACGCATACGTATACGTATATATACGTATACGTATCTCTACGTATACGTATACGTATACGTACGTACAACATACGTACGTATACGTACATACGTATCTACGTGTACGTATACGTACGTGTACGTATATACGTATCTACGTATACGTATAGGTACGTACGTAAGTGTACGTATATACGTATCTACGTATACGTATAGGCACGTACGTACGTGTAAGTATACGCACGTACGTACGTGTACGTACACGTATAGGCACGTACGTACGTGTACGTATAGGCACGTACGTGTACGTATACTATAGGCACGTACGTACGTGTACGTACCCGCACGTACGTACGGTACGTACACGCACGTACGTACGTTACGTACACGCACGTACGTACGTGTACGTACACGCACGTACGTACGTGTACGTACACGCACGTACGTACGTGTACGTACACGTACCGACGTACGTACGTGTACGTACACGTACACGTATACGTATATGTGTAGGTATATATATACGTATATATATGGTATATATATATGTATAAGTATATGTATATATGTATATATATGTGTGTGTGTGTGTGTATGTATTATATATATGTATATTATATATGATAATAAAAAAACATAATAAAAAATATAAAACCAAAAATAACATAAAATAAAAAAAAAACACAAAAATGTTCCCTAGTTTCCCTCTTTATAAAAAAAAAAAAAAAAATTATAAAAAATAAAAAAAATTCTCATTTTTTACGAAATTTGTTTTACATATGTGTAATACCGGATTTACACGTGTGTATAACCAGATTGACACATATGTAAATAACGGGTTGATGATTTTAGAAAAAAACTATCACATATGGTAGGCGTGGAAAGATAAAAAATCTTAAAATCAATGGTAAATATTTTTTGAAAAAATGATTTTCTGAAAAAAAGTAATGAACGTTTTACAAAAAAAAGGAAATAACATGGACTTGCATGTGATAAAAAATGTGTGGATTATAATGGTTTCTAGAATTTTCACAAAAAAAGGTGATTCTCAAGAAACATTACCATATATATATATACATATATATATATATATATATATATATATATATATATATATATACATATTATATATATATATACATATATATATATATATATAATATATATACACCATATATACGTGTGTGTGTGTTTGTGTGAAATTTCCCCTTTTTTTAATGAATTTGAAGATAGATGAACTATAAGATACACCAAAGGATGTGAACTTAACCAACTTGTTATAACATCTTAAAGAAATGGACATGTTTGATGTGATCAAAATTATACATTTTTTATTTAAATATCTCTCCGCATTTGAGTTGTATAAATACTTATCTATCTGGTCATAGTTGAAATTTATAATTTTTAGGAGATGATAAGTAAAAATAATTTAATTAAACTGAGTATTTAAATGATTAAATATCTATATGATATTTAAAAGTGATATATATTTGTATTGAAATACATGTTTCACGTGAATTAGATTGGAGTATGAATTAATTTGTTTGACTTTTAATTTATAGGTCAAAGTTTAAAAGAAAAAAAATGCCTACACGTGAGATTGGAAAATTACAGCCTCCATTTGCAAAGGAGAGGACACGGGAAATTAGGATGACCTAAATCTTTCATTATAAAAAAAGTAAATTATCATTTGCATCTATGGCGTTTGTGCATTTTAACTACTTGCATCCTGCAGTCTTAAATAGCCATTCACCCCCTGACGTTTCATTTTATTTCCATTTGAGTCTTTGTCGCTTTATTTTTATTTTCTTTGAGTCCAGATGACTGAAACCGTTAGTTTCATGTTAAAATTATTGTTGAAAAGATTAAACTACCCTCATCACCACCATGACAATGCCCATCATCACCTACACAGCCATCACCACCCACCACACATAATTTCTATCACCACCATGACAGCCACCTTCACAACTTTCACAGCCACCCATCACCACCATCGTTGTCCCCATCACCACCACTATTAGTACCCATCACAACCATCGTAGTTCCCAAAACCACCTCCACAGCCCATAACCACCACCGTAGCCCCATCACCAAACCACAATCCCTATTACCACCACCACAGCCCCATCACCCCATCGTAGCCACCCATCACCACCACCACAGCCCCAATCACCACTACCGCAGCCACCCATCACCACGTTCATAACCACCCATTACCATCACCACCTTCACAGCCACCTATCACCAACTTCACAGCCCCATCACCATCACCACCTGCAGCCACCCATCACCGTAGCCACCCATACCACCACAGCAGCCCCGCCCCACCACCACCACCGCAGCCCCACATCACCACTTCACAGCCACCCATCACCACCATCATAGCCCTTATCACCACCACTATCGCAGAACCCATCACCATAATCGTAGCACTATACCACCATCCACAACCACCCATCACCACCACCAAAACCCCTATCTCCACCACATAGCCACCCATCACTACTAGATCTACGATATTTGCCAAAACACCCTTGGGCGCCACCGTGTTTCACCCTTTCACCACTAGATCTACTTATCTAGAACATTAATTTCATATCTGGTGGTTATGAAGTACCGATCACACACATACAAAGAAGAGAAGAGAAGATAAGAGATAGAGGTGGTGGTGGTTCTTCTGGTCGTGGAGGTGGCGGTGGTGGTGCGGCGACGTCGGCGGTGGTGCCGCGACGGTGGGGTGGTGCGTCGACGGTGGTGGTGCGGCGACGGCGGTGGTTGCGGTGGAATGGCAGTGGACATAGAAAGGGAGAAGAGAGAGAGAGAGAGAGATAGAGAGAGAAGATAAAAGGGTGGTGGGGTGGATGGGGGCATTTTATTAAATAATAAGGGTATTTTTGTCATTTATAAAAACTAACGGAAAAATCTAATGACGTTAGTGTGTTGGACTCAATGGAAATAAAATGAAACATCAGGGGGCGGATGGCAATTTTAAAACTGCAGGGATGCAAGTGGTTAAAATAGGCAAATATTAGGGATGCAAATGGTAATTTACTCTAAAACACAAAGGAAAGCAAAAGGCAGACGTGCAAGGCATTCATACGCACGAACAAATAAAACAAAAAAGGGCATTTTAAATTCTTTCAACTTGGAAGCTACGTTTACAGAGCAATCTTAGAGCAAGAGCAAAAATGGGGAACAAGATCCGAAAGCAATGATTGATTAAAGCATTGAAAATATTCGGTATTGTCTCGTTTCGAATAATTTTTCTTTGTTTCATCGTTTCTCTCGTAAAGTTATTAAAGTTGCAACTTATTATGTTCTTAATGTTTTGAACGTCATGAGTAGCTAAATTTTTAGTACTACCTAGGTTGGTTAAAACTAATATGTTTTGATTAAATATTTGGTTTTGAATGTATATTTGTTTATTAATCTTAGAATTTGATTATTTTCTCAATTAAATATGGATATGTTCATGTTTTATGCTTTAAAATTGTCTCCATACTCGTGTGTGCTTGATCTTGACTGATTGCGTGACATCTAGATTAGGTATTGCAAGTTAAAATTAATTACTATGTGTTTAATTTTAAACTATGATTAGAGATAATCTTAGGAGTTTTGGCTTTGATTTTGATAGTATTTTTAGTGTGCTACTTTATCTAAAACCAGGAGTGATAGATATTGCTTAAAACATCTGTAAGGTTATATTAGAAGGCTGATGCAACCAAAGAAGCCAAAACAACCAAAGTGCTTCCTGTATGTATGCACTGATGTACAAGGTAGAAGTTACTTTAGAAGTTTTACACTCTCCACAGAAAATATTCTAAGTGTAAAATCTTCCGAAGCCAAAGTCCAAATCTTCCGAAGCAAAGATGAAGTCTTCCGAAGCCAAATGTTGTGAAGACTGATTTCTTCCGAAGACAGAGAGGACATGCTTTCTCTGATCTACTTTTTCATAAAGCCGACTTACTTTCCGCTACAACTCTGAAGACTCACCAACTTATACAAATTAATGAAAAGGTTCATGCTTTTTAAACATGAAGGATGTAAGCTATGGTATGTCAGTCACTAGTCAAAAGGCAATTTGCCTTTTGACTCTACATGATCTTGTTGTTTAGATTAGTGTTTCCAGCTGGCTATCATAGTATGGACGGCTGTAGGATGTAGTATAAAGTATCTCAGGTCCTTGTATTTTTTTTTATACATTGTAACACTTGTAATAGAACTTAAGAGCAATATATAGCATCCTTGAAAACCATATTCGTCTATTCTTGTTCTTAGTTCTGTCTCAGTTACTTGTGTTCTTAGTATCATTTACACAAACCCGGTTCCCCATTTGATCTGTTAAGTGTTCTAAAACTCTCCTCATTTGAGACTGATTGTATCGACCTCCCTTTAACAGGTCCTGAAATTGGTATCAGAGCTTTTTAGTCTCTTGATTGTAAGATCTCACCATCTTAAATCCCTTCAGTTTCACAAAACACTTAATATCTCAAATGGCAGGTATCATAAAGGCTGCTATAGAAACCGATACTATGAAAAAGTCTCCACTGGTCACTCCTGATGACTTTGATACTTGGTGCCAAAGAATGGAAGGCTTCATCAAGTCTCAAGACTTTAGGATGTGGGGATCTGTTGTCCATGACCTCATGTACCATCCACCTCTTCAGCTGCTGGTAGTGGTGGTATGATACAAAAGGAAATGGCTGATTATTATATGAAGACTGAGTGAATATTGACATAGATCAGAAGGCCATGATCGCCCTCCAAACTGCTCTTCCAAACTCTATCTACAGAGGCTTCAAGAAGTGCAAGACTGCCAAGCAACTATAGGATGCACTGAAGCTGATGTATGAGGGGTCAAATGAAGTAAAAGAGAACAAGAAGGACCTCTTGAAGCAGCAGTTTGAGAACTTCACCTTCAAGACAGGTGAAACCATGACTCAACAATACTTTAGGTATGTTGAGATTATGGATACTCTATGGATATTGGAGTAACTCTTAAGAACACGGACATTGTGAGGAAGTTCATGTCCTCTCTTCCTAGACAATGGACACACTATTATGTGGTCATTAAGAGGACTGAGAACCTCAAGACCCTTACTCTCACTAAGTTGTATGGTATCCTCAGTGGCTACCAGATGGAAATAAAACATGCAAAATCCATCTGGTAACTCCAACAATCAGCAAAGTTCAGCCCTTCATGTGGTTGAAAGGGATTGTAGAGAACCATAGCATCATCTCATATGCTACCCTGACAATTCACAAAAAGGTCCTTTCATCACCTTCCTGGAGACACCAAGAGAGAGCTACATCCAAGGAATCCCATTCCAAGAGACAAGCTCCTCACAAGCCTTTGTGTCTACTGATGAAAGCACAAGTAACTTTCTCTTTACCCTTGAAGACATGGACTATATCCATCCAGATTATCTGGAGTATATGGAAATAGTCCAGTAGATGGCTCTTCTCACTCACAGAGCCATGAAGGTTTACAAGAGGACAAGAAGGAAGTTTCCTAGCAATGAAACCAGTGGAAAGTTTGGGCTGGACAAAGGCAAAGTGAAGTGTTATAACTATAACCAAATGGGACACTTTGCTAGAGAGTGCAAGGCACCAAAGACAAATGGTGGCCAAGCACAAACCAGACGAAACTACACTGATGGAGCTTCCCAGAATGAGAAGCCCAAGAAGCAAGCCGCAGTTGCTGTTGAAGAGGGAGGCTTTGATTGGAGTTTTCAGGTTGAGGATGCATCTCCAAACCAAGCACTAATGGCAGATCATGAAAAAGCCAAGGTATTGGAACATCCTTTTACACCTGAATGTATTGCTAAACTTAAGTGATATAGGTCCTATAACTTAGAGATGAGAACTGATCTTGAATCCTTAAATATTTTAAAAGCTGATTTCAAAATAGCTAAAAATGATTACAAAAGAGAAGACTTCAAGTTGTCTTCGGAAGAAAATTATGTCTTCAAATCTAATAACTATTTATAAGAAATTTACCTTCGGAAGAAATTCTGAGATATCTTCCGAAGCTTAAATATGCTTCTAAGTACTTACATGTATTTGAAGGATAATTTTAATCCGAAAGCAAATTTCAAGTTGTCTTCGAAAGAAAATTATGTCTTCAAATCAAATAACTACTTATAAGAAATTTACCTTCGGAAGAAATTCTGAGATATCATCCGAAGCTTAAATGTGCTTCTAAGTACTTACATGTATTTGAAGGAAAATTTTATTTTGAAAGCAATTAAGTCTCGAAAGATTTTGAGAAAACCATTTCAACTCTTAAGCATGAACATACCAACTACAGGACTCAGAAAAGATCTCATCACTAAGTTAACTAAATGCCAGGCTGAGCTTGTGATCAGCAAAGCCATAGATGTGTTCTTGAAGAAGAGACCTTCAAGAACATGATATCCTCATCCTTGCGTGCAAAAAGTTTGTTATCAGAATAAGCAGGGACTGGGATCTACTGAGATAGCTCCTCCACACACTCTATTATCTGTAAGACCTCTAAGGTGTGAAACTTGTAAAGATGAGCTTTTCCTTATAGACCCTATTGATGAAGAGGATGAAGATCACTATTCTCCTAAGGAGAGAAAAGAATCTGGGATGACCAAGTCTAAGAGGAAGAACTTGATCAGGAAAGCAAAGAGAAAATCAAAAAAAGGCTCAAGAGATCAAGTCCACTTTCAACTTTAAGCAGAAACAAGTGTTTATCTCTGCAAGATTTGAAGTGGTGAAGGCTGAAGACTCAACTATGAACTCTAGTACCAAGAGTTCTAGTACATGTCCAACTCATTCCAGTAAAAAGAAGAAGGCTGATCAGCTGTGTATCACTGCTACACAGCCTGAACCATCCAGTTCCAAGAGCAAGTCTCACCCTAAGAAGCTTGCTGCATTATCTATAAAGATGAAGATGGAGGTGGAAAGTGATCAGGTTCAGTCTTTCTCTCAAAAAAGACTCTCAGAAGGAAGCAAATGGATTGCATCAAGTGTGGTAGTACTTCTCATCTTGCTAAGGATTGCACCTACAATCCTAAAAGTACTATTCACATGATCAAAGAGAAAACTTCTGAGAAGAACTAGCTTCGGAAGGAAAATCTTTTCCTTTGGAATCTCCAAGGTGAAAAAGAAGACAAGTGAAAACTTGCCTTCAGAAGAAATTTGGTCTTGGAAGAAAGTAATGCTTCCAAAGTACTCAAGCCTGCTGCAGTGAAAGCAAGATCTTCAGAAGGTCCAGTCTCCAAAACTTCTAAAGTTTGTCAAAACTTCCGAGGTGTTGAAGGTCAAGTCCAATCTTTCAAAGATGTTGTGGAAGATGAAGAAAGACCAAGTGACTGAAAGTTATTCATCAACAACAGCTAGTGATCCCCAAAGCTTGAACATAGGATCAGTTACTGTTACATTGTCTTCAAATCACTTTGATAAGCCCAAGACCAAGGCTTGGATTTCTAATGGGACAGATAAAGCCTAGCATCTTCAAGACTATGAGGAAGCCAACTGCTGGCTTCTCAGGGGTAGAAACAACCCTTGTCCCAAAAATGTTAGAGCTCATTGCTCAAGGTGACAACCTAGCAGCACCAACTAGTGTTGAACCCACACCTTCTACTTCCCAACCACCTATACAGCCAAAATTAACCATCATCTACCAAAGAAAAATCCAAATGAACCCCAGCACATGCTACTCAGTTTGTGCAGGCCCCTATATCATCACCCATACAGGAGGAAGTGGACACTGGAGCTCCCACTTCTCCTAAGGAGCAAACCACTCCCATCTCACCAATGATCAGTGTTGAGATTCCTTATACTCAGCCTGATGAGCTCACAACCCCTACAGCCTTAAGCCTTCACCCAGAGTCTCAAAACTCTAGAGAACAACCTTCAAGGGACAGTTACCATCCATAGCCTCTTGATCTAAACCAACCAATCCCAAATCTTAAACTCTATGATGATGAAGACATAGTATTTAGTGAGTATCATGAGTCTCTCTTCTCCACCCCTGCTCAAGAAGAGATGAGTACTCCTGTTTCTCCCATGTCTAGCCCACATCATCCACCTACTACTAGGTGGATCTCCCTGAACTTGTTCAGGAGGTCCATATGAAAGATTACATTATTAAGACCTCAACCAGGGCAACCTAGCCTCTTGACACTTCCCTTGACGTTGTCATGATGCAGGTGAAATCTAGCAGCCAAGAACAAAGTGTTGGTGATGAGGAAGAAGACCTTAGTCCTATTCTCTCATCCTCCCGTGATTTTTCTGATGAAGATGAGAGGGGTCTGAAACTAAAGGTGCAAAAACTGACAAAAATATGCACCTATTTAGTCTCAAAGATAAGTCATATTAAATCTCAGGTGACTGTCTTACAAAGGAGGGTCAATGATCAGCAACTTGAGATCACCGATCTCAAGGGCAAGTTAGCTAAGAGACCACTCCGGAGAACTCAACCAGGTCTACAAGAACCTGTGGATGTGACAGACCCAACCCCAAGCATACTTATGCAAGAAGGTGATGCTACTAAAAAGGGGGAGAAAGTCCAAACAATCACAGAACCTAGGAGTTCTTCATAGAGTATGAACTTGGAGGATTCACCACCCTCACTTGTAATGGTCCATACTCAGCAACCTCCTCAAAGTCTACATGGATGTGGACTTACTTGCCTAAGTCTACATGGATGTGGACTTACTCATACAAAGTTTGTTTGAGGAAGGTATTCCCAAAGCTATGCCTACCCCATCTCATCACTCTGAGAATCCATCATGGGATGAAGGTATGACACTGGTAGAAGAGCTCTAGTCATCTTTAGATCTCAGGTTCAACAGAAAATTTCAACTTTTTCAACCTGAGCTTCTATGAGAGCATCCATCTGATTGATCTTACACTTGTCAATCCAAGTCAAAACAAACAAGCTGCAAGATTAGTAGATAGAATTCAAGAAAGGTGTTTGAAGAATATAAGCTGAGGTCAAGACTATATAGACAGAGGCTAGCAGGTAAGACTTTTGGTCAACTGGATGTTGAGGTGGACCCTAAGATTAGCTTCAAAGGGGAAGCCTTGACTGAAGACCCAGAAGTTGAACCTGTGAACCTTGAGACATGAACTTCTTCAGCACCCATTACCCTCAGTGAGGCACCAGCTGGTGAAGGTGCTTCACAACCTCTCTGTGGCCAGAGCTTGACTGTTGAATCAAGTAACGAAGGTCAAAGCTCTCTCCACCTGAGTCACCAAGGCCTGTGAGTGACAAAGGAAAAAGGAAATTGACTTTTGAGAAGATTGAGGAGGAGGAAAGAGAGAGGAGGAGGAAGCTAAGGGGAGAAAGTTCAAGAGAGTCTCCAGGCTTCATGGAAGCTGCCATCAGGGATGCCCATAAGCAAATTACTCAGGATGATGAGTTGAGGGCAGCCATGATAAACTACTTGGGGACCAGAAACTACAATATAGATGAACTACTATCTCTCCCCTTAGATGAACTGAATGAACTGGCTGACAGGAATTATCCAAGGAGAGGAAGGAGAAAGAGGATGCAGCATTGCTCCTTAAGAACAAGAAAGAAAGAAGACAGAAAAGGTTCTACAAGCATGCTCCTACCCTCTCCCCAGTTCAACAAAGTCAAGAGCCATCATCCAAAAGAGCCAAAAGAAGTCTGCTGACAGACAAAGGATGATGAGCTTCTTGAAGCTGTATGGATTCTCCGGAAGAAGGCTTGGTCTAATGTCTCTATTCACTATGGATGAGCACATTAGGGTGATCAAGCAGAATATTAAAAAGGGAGAGCTTGTTGACTTGCATTCTCCACCAAGTCCAGCTCAACCTGAGGTTGTCAAGGTTAAACCCCTTGAGACAACATAACTTCATCTTCTGATCCATAGCAGGGTCCTCTTTACTCTCCTTCTGAACCTGTAAGAGAAGAGAACCAAGTTGAGAGAAACACAGTAGAACAACCTAGTGCTGAAGACCAGTCCTCTCAGTTAAAGGCTTCAAAGAAGAGGAAAAGGATGGCCATGAAGAGTGTTTCCAAGAAAAAGACCAAGGTATCCACCTTCACACCTCAGGATGAGTCAGAGCATCGTGAGGTAGTGCATGAAGAGGCTGCTCAACCAACTCCGACTTAAAGAGGAGCCTCTTACAACTGGAAAACCCTACTTGTCCTAGACTTTTGTTGCTAATCCAGACAAGTAGTATGTCATCAGAGATCAAGGAGGTGAAGATGACTATTTCTGGCAAGACATGCTTGCTCTTCCTCTACATGATCTTCATGACATGAGAAGATAGTATGAAAGTCTGAGGGATCCTAACCAGATGATAAAGAAAGGTATGGTCTTAGTTCTAATGAGGACTATCAACATCTGAATAACTTCTCTGTTTTGGTAGCATCAGTCTAGGGGGAGTTTCCAAGGTTATATTAGAAGGCTGATGCAACCAAAGAAGCCAAAACAACCAAGGTGCTTTCTGCATGCATGCAGTGATGTACAAGGTAGAAGTTACTTCAGAAGTTTTACACTCTCCATATAAATATTCGAAGTGTAAAATCTTTCGAAGCCAAAGTCCAAATCTTCTGAAGCCAAAGATGAAGTCTTCGAAAGCTTCAGAGACAAAGTCTTCTGAAGCCAAATGTTATGAAGATTGATTTCTTCGAAGACAGAGAGGACATGCTTTCTCTGATCTACTTTTCATAAAGCTGACTTACTTTCTGCTGCAACTCTGAAGACTCACCAACTTATACAAGTTGGTGAAAAGTTCCATGCTTTTGTAAAGTGTAGATTATGGTCTTGGGTCTGTAACTTCCTACTTTGTACCTGTTATTCTTTTTATAATACAAAAGGATGTGAGCTATGGCATGTCATAGTCACTAGTCAATTGATCTGTTAAGTGTTCTAAAACTCTCCTTATTGTGAGACTGATTGTATCAACCTCCCTTTAACCGGTCCTGCAACCACCTACCCATTGCTTGCTAGGTTTAGATTTCGCGAGAGTGTGTTTTGCCTTTCATTCATGGTGTTAGTATTTTAGGGTATTTAATTGGATTTAATTAAGTTGTCCTTTATCTTAGGTTTAGAAAATATAATCTTAAAATAATATGGTAGAAAACCTAGGGCGATCTTCCATTAGACATTTTAATAAACTTATTTTGTGATTCACAGGTGTCTTTGGTTTTCTTAGAAAATAGCAACATACATAGTAACCCTAAATTCATACTTTTAGAGATAGTCATATGAATTATTACCCTTGTGTCATACATGTTTGTTGGATTCCTGCCTAAATAGTTATTTCACATATTTGATTGTATTCAAGTTTCCAAGTTTAAATTCTTATTTGTTTATTTCTTCTGTCTTGTTTAGATTAATTAATTTTAGTTAAATTGTTTATTTTGTTTATTAATAATTAATTAAAATAATTAAATTAATTGGTTAAAAGTCGATAGAGGTTTAATATCGAGAGCCGCCAAAAGTGTCCACGGATTCGATATCCGGACTTACCTAAACTATACTATATCACGACCAGTATATTTGCCGTTTGTGTGAAGTTTAGTTAGGAAATTCTTTTTTTGAAACTAATTTGTGAAAATAGTTTATTATAATAAATTTATATATATATATATATATATATATATATATATATATATTTATTTATTTTCACACATTAATGTTACAGAATAAACTACAAACATAATTGTTGTTTATTGTTTTTTAAAAGAACCGAAAAAACCTATAACTTGTTGGAACTTTTGAAAGATAATAAAAATGTAAATCTCGCTAGCCTTATAACATTAAAAAAAAAAAAAAAAGACCTAGCTTGATGATTTCTAATAAAGTATTTGTTAAATAGGATAATGTAAAATATGCCCCTTATGTCCTAATCTAATTGGCCAATGTAGCAAGGACTCATTAGGGGTTAGGGGTTGCTTAGAATGCGCCTACTCCGGGCAGCAATGGGGAATTTTCTGCAACGGGCTCGAGACGTCGAGACGATATTTAATCAGTTTCTTTCGCATTCTTAATGGGTGTAATCAAGGCCTATTGAAAAACTGTCAATGTAGTCCTAATTCATGTTGAGTAGACCTTATTGTTGAGAAAATTCATAATTCATGATTTAAGTGGGGCGAGGCAACTAAAGGCTCTCAAAGATAAAATAGTTACCTTATATGTTGAAACACATTGTTCAAATGAACATTGAATTGGGGTTGGTTTGGTATTTCATTACGTGTCTAGGGTATCATGCCTTCTTCTCCTTTTAACCGATCTACACGCCTCCCCGCATTTGTTGTCTCTCCATCATCGTTCTACCAAGATATGCCTGCCGATGGCGGTGCGATGGATATGGCGGTGGCAATATGGTGATATGGCGTTGGAGGAATCGCTACCGGTGATACAACCCGGCCTTCCTTCCCCCTTTTCTCTTCATAAAAACGGCTCTAAGTGATTGGCGGTGGCGATAGACCTTTCTTGTTAAAATCTTCTTTATCACTGTGTTTCTAGATCCGGTGGTGTTGATGACAGTCGTGTTTGGCTCACCAGAAACACCCTTTCTTGTTAAAATCTTCTGAGAGTTTTACTTTGCTTTTACTGTTGTCGCGATGATGTTTGGTCTTTGCTTATCGGTTGGTGATATGATGTTTATGGGTGTAAACCCTAATTCTTTTCTTAAATTGTACGAGATGATGCTGTTTGTTAGGCTTATGTACATTTACTACTCTGAAAGACTATGTATATGTTTCTAACGCCTCTGTTTATGTTCCAATTGATGACAAAGAGCAGGTTCTCGACTGAGATCTTTGTTTATTGTTGAAGGGTATTATATGTTGGTGATATTTTGACTTTACTATCATCTGAACCCTAACTTTGCGGGTGCCTACGGCGGTGATGATAGCCCTGCCTTAGTCTGAGCATGGATCCTTCATTCTTTCTGTTATAAAGATTATGATTATGATGGTACAATCATCTGAGCCTCGATCCCTGAATCTAGAGTAAATTATTATTTTGGCCCCTGGGTTAAGGCCATTTAACCCTATTAGTCCAAAATAAATCTTTTGACATATCAGACCTTGAGGTTGTATGTTGTAACAATTTTTGCCCTTAATACTAACTTTATTAGTTTATTATGTTAAGTCTAAGGGTATTTTCATCCATTTACATCTCAGGGGTTATTTGTGTAATTATAAAGTGACTACTTATGTAATTACTCAAATTTACAAAAACTACCCCCACCATATTCTTTTTTTTCTACTATTTATGATATTTTTATTTGTATATTTTAAAATATTTTTAATATTATTTTTGTAAATTTTTTATTTGTACATTGGTTTTTTTGGTTAGTTGAGTTTTTTTTTTTATTTTAATAATCATTATTTAATTAATCACCATGTAAATATAAAAATAAATACATCCTTTATAAAGCTTTTGTTTTTTATAAACGACATTCTAAAATAATTTGTTTTTCAAAAAAAAGTTTAAATCTTTCGTTTCAATACAATTAAAATTTTTATTTTTATTTTGGTTTTTTTTTGCTATTCTTATGTTTATTATCTAATAAAACACGTTATAAATATAAAAATAATTATGTCTTAATTAAAGCTTTTGAACTTTTATAAAAGACTTTCCAAATCATTCGTTTTTCAAACTTCTTTTATATCGTTCGTCCTTTTTAAAATCTACCATTTCATTAAACAATACAAGTTGAAATATTATTTTTGTGATTTTGTTTTTATCATTATTTTTATGATTATTATTTAATAATACGTATTATAAATATAAAAATAAATATATCTAATTTAAAGATTTTGTTTTATAAACGTATTTTCCAAACTCATTCGTTTTTTAATCTTTTTTCATATTGTTCGTCCTTTTTAAATATTTCATTCTATTATACAGTACATGATAGAAATTCTAACTTGATAAAAAAGTTAAGAATTTAAACAACTTAGAAACATAGCCATTACAAAAATAACCATTAAAAATATAGTAGTTTCAAATATATATTATATTGTATTACTTACTTATAGTCGTTAGCAAAAAAAATATTTAAAAAATGAATGATTTTAAAAATACGTGGTAATTGAAAAACAAACAATTTTAAGCAAAGGAATGATTTTAAAAAAGAACAATTTAAAAGATACTTTTATAAAAAAAAACAAAAGCTTTAAGAAAAGAAGTTAAAAAATGAACTGTTCTAAAGAAGAACGAAGTTAAGATAATTCAATGAAAGATATTAAAAGGATCAAAGTTTTAAAAATATTATAACTTGTATTGTATAATTTAATGAAAGATTTCTGGCGAATGATTTTGAAAAATAAGTTTATAAAAAACTATAGAAAACCAAAATAATAATTAATTTTCTAAGTTGTATTGTATAATGAAACAAAATACATTAAAATGCTTGAAAGATTTTAAATTTTTTTTTTTGAAAAACTAATGATTCTGGAGAAGACGTATATGAAAAATAAAAGATATAAAAAGTCATATCCTTTTATAAAAACACATTTTAATTGTATATTTTTTAAATATATAATTACAAACTTATTTAACTTGGAGTTGGTTTTTGTTAATTTTAATAATTACATAAATAGCCCTTTAATGTTAAAAAAAAAATTAACTTTCAAACAGCCCCTGGAGTAAGAAAGACCAAAATACCATTGCACTTAACTGACAAAACTAACAGAGTTAGTGGTTAGGGGCCAAAACTGTTATAAGATGTAACATTAGGGTCTGATATGTTAAAAGATTCTTTTTTGGGATAATAAGGTTAAATTGCCCTAATCCTAAGGGCCAAAATAGTAATTTACTCTTTTGTTAAACCACATGGTTATGATGACGATGCCTATAATGATTAACTTATGTTTTATGATTGGTAACGGTTCTTGGTGTTGCTTTAGTAACTTTTTATAACGTTTGTAATGTAACTAAGGGTGAAAGGCGATGATGATAAACAACTACATGTTGTGTTCGTTGTTAAGCCCTAAACTATTGTTTCAGACACAACTAGATACCATTTTTGAGATAAATACATGTCGTGGAGCATGGTAGTAGGAGTGCACCTAGTTATATTTAAAAGACAATTAATTAAGTTGGGCTAGTAGAATTGTTATAGGGCTTGATTATCTCTAGAGAGACCCTAAATAAGCTGGAGGTATTTATGTGTTAATTATGGTTTACATACTCGTTAAGAAAGAGTGTGCTCGGTGTCGCTAAAGTGGTGATGTCAAGGTGAGTAGTTTCGTGGGAGATTTCTTAACCTTCTATCATGGTATTACTATAGAAGATTAAGATTAATTTGTCCCGCTAATGGAACATTGTAGAATCGACGACCTAGTCTAAATCAAGGAGGTAAGGCCGGATGAGTGTTTGTAACCTGATTAATCCTCCAAAAGAACTAACATTAGCCACATTATTGGAAGGAAAGTTCCATTCAATCAAACTTAAGTGTGGGTATAAATATGCATATGATAATAGTGCCCCCTATATGGTGGTGTTCAAAGAAAACAAATCCAAAACAAATCATAACTCGATCCATATCTGAAACCGAAAAACCGATCCGAGTTCGGATATTCGGATAGCATCTCATCCGAATCCGAGTTCCTTATTTGGAATCTTATCGGATTTCAAAAAACATAATTCTTTATTCGGATATCCGATTAAAGTTATTAAATTTTACATGTTTTTTAGCATCGAATTTAAATTCAAATACTGAAATCCACTATCCAAAATTTTTGGATATCGAATTTCGAACACCCCTAAGGGGAGGTTAAATAAAAAAGATAATATTTGTCTAAAAATGCTAAGAAAGATATTTAACTACTTCTAACACAAGTCAAACGAACTCTGATTGAACTCATTATAACGATATTTGAATCGACTCATCGAACCCTAAATCCAAAATGTCAAACTCTAAAGCTAAACACTAAAGTTAGACCCTAAAAGCTAAACTCTAAACCGTAAACCCTAAAGCCTAAAGCTAAACCATCAAGTTATACCCTAAACCTCAAAGCTAAATCTTAAAGCTATGCCCTTATACCCTTAAAGTTAAACCTTAAAAGCTACGATTGTAAACTTCGATGAGCTGCTTCCAACACTACTAGATGAGTTCAATTAAAGCTTGTTTATTTGGTTTATGTGTGACTAAAAACTTTCTTAGCTTTCTTAGGTAAATAATATTTCTTTTTTAAATCTCCCCTAGTTTGCCTAAAATCGTGTGAACCAATAATTCTTCATCATTTGGATCAAGTAATAGTTAGAAAACAAGAGTATTATACTATTATTATCATACCCAATTCTTGTGTTAGCTATTTGTATTAAATGCTAGTTCCTTTTTTTAATAAACTAGAATAACTTTTATATCCTTTATTATTATTTTTTAAAATATACCATAATATAAAGAACTATTTTTATCTTTCATGCGTATAATATTACTATATTTATTTTACAAATTTGAAACTAAAAAAATATTTACACAATGTGCGATATGTTGTGCTATTATACAATTTACATTGGTTTATTATCAAGTTTTATTAAATTGATTGTGTCGTTACAAAAATTAAAATGTACTATTATGCAATTTACACTATAATATTATAATAGCACATCTTAAAATGTTAGAATTAACTTTGTATACTGTATAACAACAATTTCCATAAAATATGATAGTAGCACCGTATAAGTTGTATAACAACACAATTATATCACACATCATTGTAATAAAAATGTATTTGAAAAAAAATATTGTGCTATTATCATATTTTATTAAAATTTATGTCGGCACCATATAAATTGTATAGTAGCACAATTATATCACACGTTATTGTAAACTTTTCAAACAAAAAAGGTTATTTTAAAAAATATAGTAATACTATACACATATTAAAGATAAAGAGATGTTTGATTTTAAGATATATTGGTTTTTCTAAATAGGTGGAACTTTTATTTAATGATAAAATTAAATAAAAGCCTACGAAAGTAACTTCTTTTAATTAATTATGAAATTTTTTTAGAATTTTTTAAAGAAAAAAGCATAAATAATAAAAATACCCCAAATCTAATTAATTAATATACTAATTGTCAATTGATTAGGTGTCATCAATCTTATTCATTGAACTTTTGGCACTAGTTCTCATGATTCTTAGGCAAACAGTAGTTTGTATGGGACTCTCCCTATATATATAACTCAATATATCATATTTCATTTTGATATTACTTTTTACGCCAATATAGTCAGTCATATATGGATTCTTATACATAAAATCACTATATTGCAATCAAAACGAATTCAGTGACATGTCTGAAGTCCCTATTACGTGTCAATCTCTATATGAACATGGATTGGTGGAATGATGCACGTTTAAATGTGTTAGTTGATTACTTTCTTTCAATCTTTGTTAGTGGATTAGTGAGGATTACCCTCTAACATAGTGGGTTGTTTACGTTATTTCGTTCAAGTGTTCACGAGAAGGTTTTCATACCATGATAATATTAAGAGTAAATTACTATTTTGGTCCCTGTGGTTTGATCATTTTAATCATTTGAGTCTAAAAACGAATTTTCTAACAAATCAAGCCCTATGATTTGTATTCTGTAACACTTTCAGTCCAATATACTAACAAAGTTAGATTTTTCAGTTAGTTTTTTAATAAAATGATCAAAATGTCCTTAGACTGAAATGGTTATTTTTAATAACCTCAGGGACCAAAAATGTAATTTACTCTATCACACAAACATTATATTATTTATATATATATATATATATATATATATATATATATATATATATATATATATATACATGTTTGTATTTTTATTTTTCAAAGTTTTTTAAATTTTAATTTTGAATCGCTCGGTTTTAATCGTCGTATTTAAACCATTCATCTTATCTAACGGAAAATTTAAAACCGTTTGACTTATTGTACTTCTTATTTAAACAGTAAAGCTTACTTAAACGTTCTTTTAATCTATTTGTTTTATTTAAATCGTAAAGTCTAATTAACTGTTATTTTATTTAAACGTCTTTTTTTAATCGTTCAATTCTATTAATCTTTTTTTAAAAGTTTTTGTATTTATATAAATTTTTAATTATTCGGCTCGTTTAAACATAATTTTATCCCGTTCTTTTATTTGAACGTCTTTTTACTAATCGTTTATTAAAAACTTTTTTCTTAAGTAATTCATTTTATTAAAAGATCTTTTATATTTTTTTCGATTTTTTGTCATCTTTTATTCAAGTTGACTTGAAAGTGATTTCTAAATTTATATCACTTGTATTATTTTAAGGACTAACTTGAGTTTCCATTATTACAATTAGGGTTTTACGATATTAAAATTACCTGTGTTTAGTTTATTTAAACTTTTTAGGTAAATCGTTGCGTTTGAATAACCAATCGATTTGAAAAAGACGTTTAAATAAGGTAAACAAATTTAGAAAGAAGTTTAATTAGTTGAACGGTTTAAAAAGCCATTTAAATAAAACATTTGAAAAACGAAAAGATTTTAAAAGACATTTAAGTAATACGAACGATTAAGATTAATTTAAAAAACCGAACGATTATAAAAAATACCTTTAAAAAGCCGAAAGATTTTAAAACCGAACGGTTTGAAGATGAATGATTTTAAAAATTGTTTAAAAAGCTAACCTTTTAAAAATCAATTGTTTAAAAAATGAAGTTTAGAAAACCAAATGGTTTAAAAATACTTAAAATATTTTTTAGTAAATTACCGGTTTAAGATCCAAACGGTTTAAAAAAATATTTTTAAAACTTTAAAAAATAAAATAAAAATCTTTTATACATATACACACACACATATTAGTTAAATAGTTAACTAATTTTAAAAGGTTGGTTTAAAAAGGAAGTTTTTTAATAAATGAATAGTAAAAAGACGCTTAATAAAAAAAGGGATAAAATTACGTTTAAACGAGCCGAATAATTAAAAATATGTACAAATACAAAATATTTAGAAAATAAGCTTAATAGAATTGAACGATTAAAAAAAGATGTTTAAATAAAATAACAGTTAAAAAGACTTTGCGGTTGAAATAAAACAAATAGATTAAAATGACGTTTATGTAAGCTTAATTGTTTAAATAAGAAGTATAATAAGCCAAACGGTTTTAAATTTTCCGTTAGATAAAATAAATGGTTTAAATACGATGTTTAAAACTGAGCGATTTAAAATTAAAATTTAAAAAACTTTAAAAAATAAAAATAAAAACATTTCGTGTATATAATATATATATATATATATATATATATATATATATATATATATATATATATATATATATATATATATATATATATAATATGTTTGTGTGAGAGAGTAAATTACGTTTTTGGTCCCTAAAGTTTATTAAAAATAACGATTTTAGTCCAAAGGCATTTTGGTTATTTTATTAAAAACTAACTGAAAAATCTAACTCTGTTAGTGTATTGGACTGAAAGAGTTATAAAATACAAGTCATAGGGCTTGAATTGTTAGAAAATTCATTTTTAGACTCAAATGGTTAAAATGACAAAACCACATAGACCAAAATAGTAATTTACTCTAATATTAATAAAAGGTAATTCTTGAGAACTTAATCTTTACCTTTTTTCACCAGACTCTTCTTCCTCTTGTATACAATGAAAACACAGATGGCAGCTATGACTATTGCACTAATAGTCGGAATAATTACCAAGATTACGGTCCGACTTGGGCTAGTTTTTTTGCCTGTAAGAATAGCCAAGAAAGTTGGTAACGAATTATAATTAAAAAAAAAAAAAAAAAAAAATGATTCAGAAAACTCGCATAAGGTCGTTATAAAAAGATAATTGAACATTGTGACGTTTCATCCCCATTCTAAACAATCAAGCAATATGTATATACTTTTATAGACTTCAAGTTAGCAAAACATGTGGAATTAATAAAGCTAAAGTGCCAACTGTGAGAGGGGTGTTATTTGTTGGGTTGATTGTAGTTATGTAGGAGAAGAGGCTCATACGGTGTTATATGGAGGTTGAGGCCTTATTAGAGGTTCTTTTGTAAGTGTTAAAAGCTAATAATAAAGTTCAATTATTTATGATGATCAAATACAAAATATATTTTAACTAAAACGTGTAGGAAACAATGTGGACTATCTACAAAAGAATCAATGGTTAGAAGGAAAGGAGGGGTTCCACCTAAGGAACAAAGAGCCAAGGAGGATATTATAGATAGAGCTAGCTTAAGATTATTGATTTTTTTTCAAGTTTCTCATATTTTTAAAACGTATATAAGTATGATATTACTATATTGCTTTTTGAAAAAGATATGACTTTTTTAGAACTGTACAAAACTATGCAGATGTAGACCCATAACTATGTTGATATCACATTATAACTGTGTTTGTATCCTATTATGAATTGCGAATGGTTTCTCGTTATAACTATGCTAATATAACATTTAAGTGTGCTAGTATCATGTTGGAGCGTATTGTTTTAGGGTAAAATAACATAAAACCTGTTGTTGTTTTTAACATAAAACATCACACAACTTGATGTTTTACTTTAAACAACAAAATACCTGTTGTTTTAACCTTTAACGACATAAATCATGTTGTTTTAAACTAAAACAACACAACACTTGTAATTTAAAATATAGCAACAAATGATATGATTTAACAGGTAATAGTACATATTCTAATGTTTTAACATTAAATAGCATCAAACGTGTTATTTTAACATACAATAGCATAAAACTTGCAATTTTAACGTAAAATACATAAAGCATGTTGTTTTAACATATAACAAAAACGTACTTGTAGTTTTAGTGTAAAACATCATGGTGCCTACAATATAATGTAAAATAGCACCGTCTTAATGTACATCATCATAAAACCTATTGTTTTACGATAAAACACAAAATGTGTTGTTTTTATACTAAAACGGTACAAACGTATTGTGTTATTTTGAACACTATGAGTTTTATAAAATACATTGATGAAATAATATCATTATGTATTTCTAATTATAAAACACAATAATAAATAACAATAAGTTTATATAATCTAGAAAAAATAATAATAAAAATAACATATTGTGTTTTCCTGGACACTGAGTTTTTGGAAAAAAACATTGATGAAAATATATTATTGTGTACTTTTAATTGTAAAATATAATGATACATGACAAGTTTATATAATCTATAGATTCAATGACAAAAATAACTTAAAGTGATCTAAAACGTAAAACACGATGATGAATACAAATAACAAATGATGTAAAATATGTGAAAAAATGAACTGATCTTTAACACAATAAGCTGACGTATTTGACATATGGCCAAAATGCCCTTCTTTTTAAAACAATAAAAAGACGCTTGTCAAGTTCACAATCTTTATTAGATTTTTTAGATTACATACCCACTTTACTATAACACTACCTATATGTATAATCATAAACAAATACGATTTAGTTTAAATAAATTAGCCACTCGCAGCATCCTTCTTAAATTTTCTAAAATAGTTTCCTAAGATTTTCAGACAGTACGATTTTGTCCCAAATGTGTTTGAAACAACCCGACATATTGCCCAAAAAATATTGCGCCAAAAAAATAGTCATAAAAAAATTATTTTTCTAGTAGTGTTATCTTTAACTTAAACACCAATGAATGTGCTTTTTACTCATGGAATGCCTAATGTACCGCTGAATGCTACAATTTTTTTTTTTAAATTTCTTTGTAATTTAAATATAATTAGTATTAAGCTCCCACGGTTGCAGCGAGAGGCGTAAAACAGTGCCAAGTAGCACTAGCGCCAGTGACCACCATCGCTGAAAAAACTCGAGAAAAAATAAAAATAAGTGTAAAATAAACTCATATTAAAGTATATGTAAAAACGTTGAACCCTGCAATTGAAACGTAAAACATATAAAACAATAAGTAAGTCGTTCTAGGACCAGGCGTCACGACGGGGCCATTATACAGGGAAAAAACAAGCTTAAAAATGTTGAACCACACGCGTACGTTGTGGCCTGTTAACTCGCAAAATTTAGAACAAAACGTAAAATAAAAATTTTGTAAAATATGAAAACTATAAGGAATCAAAATTAAAAGTAAAAAATGTTAGGGTTAAACTGTAAAAGAAATGTATTGTGTTAAAATAAAAAATTTATAAAAGACAAAAAAATAAACATACCACATTAAAACACATGATATAACCCAGAATACATAATTAGTATGTATATGATTTGTTTGAGTTACAACTCGCAAAAGAAAGCCAATGGACCCTCCCTTTTTTCATCCCCTTCTTTTACTAGCTTGCTATTTGTTTTACACACTCAACTAAATGGTATTTTTCCTGCCTCCGACTTTTATCAATTTGTTTCGTTCTTTTTAAATAATTTGATTTTATAATCATATTAGACTTACAATTGTTTTTATAAATAAACAATTTCAATCTTTTATGTTGACTACTCTTACACTCATTTATCAATGTCGATTGCCACTTATATGCATACCATCGACAACATCACCACTTTTCATATACATACTGTATATTGAAAATGAGATTTTAAACAAACTCAATTACTTGCGTCGTGATGTTGTGCTCTTCTGTTGAACCTGATGGCACGGGTTAGATTCCAGAGGGTGATAAACCAAGTGTTTTGCTATTTTTCTTTTTTCGTGCTCTTGGGAGGGCGTCAGTAGACAGAGATATTTTGAGAAAAACTTATAAGAGGATATTTTGAAAGAAAAAATAAAAGAAGAAAAAGAGCATTTTATGAATTTTCTTAATTTTTAGTGGACTGTTAAAGTAAATAAACATTTTTTTGTTAGACAAAAGTCATCGTACCAATGATGAATGATTTTTTGGTCTAGTGGTTAAAGTGTAACAAATTTTAACTTTCTTGAAGGTTTAAATTTTAAATATTAATAATAACGAATATTACTAACTTAATGTCATTAAAAACTAATCACTAAGATGACGTTCAAAAATATAAATAAATAAATAAAAAGTCACCGTACGCATTAATCACAAAGGAAGATACGTCAATCACAATTAACACAGCCCTTTTACAGGTGAGAAGATTTTTATTTTTCTCTATAGCATTCATTGCAATTTTATTAAGTTATGATAAATAATTGCATCCGTAGTGGGTCGTGACAGTGTGTACTAGACCTATCATGTCAGCAACACACATCAGTAACGCTGTCCCCACATGTGTGATACAAGCTTTGGGACGAGAAGATGAACCCACACACAAGTGGTTAGTTGGTTTTTCTATTTTTAGTTTATTTTTATTTTATTTTCAACTCAAGCACAGAAATACACATGATCAACTCTAATAATTGAAAACTCTAATACCATAAAACATCCACTATAACCATTGTTCAGTACCACAAACTGCTAATTTTTTTCAATATCCCCTCTATCAGACCACTACCACTACTATAATCTTAGATGTTGCTAAAAGTAATTACATCCCTATCACACCCTCCCAACTTGCCAATGGTCTAACAAGGCATTTAATTTATAAGCGTTAAACGCGCATTTAAAAATATATAGTACATAGATTTAAAAATGAATCAGTGAATTTAGCAAACCCGATCCTACAAAAGTTTCAGGGCAGCGTGAGACGTACCTGGTGGTGATGGCGAAGGACCACGCTGAGACGGTGGTGGGAGATCATGAGCCGAGTCGATGTAAAATTCATAAGTCTCATACCTAAGGTTACAACGTGCCATAAGAACTACTACACCAACTCTCCCGTTACAACACGAGGACATTCTATTAATTGCATTTTCCAAACAATCGTGGCACTCCTGCTCTGTTAAAGCAGGAATACACTGCGTGAGCCCGTAAAGCGTTGTGTTTACGGGCCCACGTGTCTCATCCATAGCAAACTTTTTCCATGAACCTCCAGCCGCTGCTACGCCTCGCAACTTGCTCATAAACGGTAGGAGAAGATCATTGGCTTCTTTCTCATCAGGGAAAGAATTGTAGTTATTCAATTCGTAAAGATCTCTAGGCATATCATTATTACCAAGTATATTGGCATTAGAGTATTTCAATAAACAAAATTCATAATATATAACAGCTTCTGTTTGGTTAGGACATTCTTGTCTTAACCGATAAATAGACTCTCGTAAACAGCTTACACAGATGTTTGTCTCCACGTCGCCACGACAAAGGCAGACCGCGTTGGCAGTATCGACTCCTTGACCTGTTGACACGTTAAAGTAACCGTAGCCTGTGTTTGTGGCCTGGAGAGAAGATAACGCGACATCGAGGTTTCTACTATAAGAGCTATTGGTGGTATAAGTGCTACTAGCGTTGTTACACTTGAAGAAAGGGTATGCTGGTTGGGCTTTGATGAGAATATTATCTTGCAACATGAAAATAAGAATGAATGATAGAAGTGTTTTTTGGGTGAGTATTCTCATGTTTTTCTATATTTTGTGGGGATGAAGAGAAAGAGATCCCAAGTGAGGGATGGGCTGAAAAAAATGTTGGGAATCCACTTGTGCAAAATTAAAGTTATGTGTTTATAACAACGCGTATCATAAATAAGAAAAAACCATAGAGCATTGTACAAGGCCTTTGCATTTTTGTATTCACCAAATCTGTTGTAAATTTCTGTTGACAGACACAGAGTCAAAGCACCAAATGCCTTTTGATCATGATCAATCAACTTGATATCTCTATCTGAATATTTTGTTGGATCTGCGATTTAATAGTCACATTATCTTATATGGAAACAGGCACATGAGGTCCTTTCACAATTGATTCCCATTGGGTGTGATCGGTGTACAAGAAGAAGGCTTTCAAACATATTTTTCAGTCATAAAAAATTATCACCATTGATTAACTTAGGGGGTCTGTTTGGTGCCACACTCTCAAGATCAGTATGGGTAAGAGATGTCGTCATCGAAATTTAAGAAAAAACCAAAACAAACAGTTTCGCACAAATCTGTAGTTTCGCAGATAGTTTCGGCAGCAGTTTCACTGTAGTTCCGGCACTAGTGTCGACCACAGTTTCGCCCGAAACTATTGAACTTTCATTCAGAGATAAGTGGACAACAGTTTCGCTAGAGAAACTAATCAAACTGATGAACTTTCGTTCTAGATTCGCAGAGAAATCACAAGCACCAAAAATCTTCTGATTGGGGTAGTTTCGCACAGTAGTTTGACATAATGAACACTAGTTTGGCACAATGAATCTGTAAACCCTCCTTAAAAATGACCCAAAAATCACCTATACTCACTCAGAACACAACCAATTTAGGATCTGATGATTTCACAAGTTTCCCAAGCACACATCACACCTTTTTCAATCAGTTTCCATAGATAACAAATGTAAAACAGATCCAAAAAGATTGAAATAGTGAATATGTTAAAAACTACCCAAAACCCAAACAATCAAGAGCACAAAGGCTCTGATACCATATTGTTGGTCCAAATGATCGTATAAACGTGCTTTTGATGAAGTTTTAACACTAGAATCCTCAACTTATCACCATTTCCAATAACTTGAGGACCAAGTAATGATACAAGAATGAACACAATCAAGCAAAACCCATTTGAAATGTGTTTGATAAGATGGTAAAAAACAATACTGAAAGATAACAATAATAAGCTCCTAGCAACACACAATGAACTCAAATCAGTAGTATTTCATTAATGTTCCAAGAGTTACAAAATGATCAACAAACAAACATATTTATACAGGACCTAGTTTCGCATGGTGCGAAACTGTCATGTTCTGTGACCCTGTGAAGCTACCGAGCGAAACTACAGTTTCGCATGTAGTTTCGCACGCCATAGAAAACACAAAACAAACAAAAGTAAACTAGATTCTATTATAATAATAACTAAGCTGTAACTAACGGCAAGATGAATGCAACCCTATACTTGATCATCAAAAAGTTATTTACTTCTTTTAATGAACAAACATGAGAAGAGTTTCGTTCGTGTTCATTCAGTTTGATAGTAATATTTATAAAACTTTTTTAAATTTACATGTGCAGTCTTATTAATAACGTTTTTCTTATTATATTCTTAAATTAATTAAAAGCGTAATATACTCAAAAAATTAAAAAAGTATTTATAAAATACGAAAAAGGTTTCTATTCGGGGAAAAAGTTGAAAAAACGTTTACACTTTACAGTATAATTATAAGATATTTTTAAATAACTTTTAATAAAATATCACAATTCAACAAAATGTTTTATTATTAGAAACTTTTTCCTTAACTTTGTCTATAGAATATTGATGTAAATAGAAATTCTGTTTAGAGTGAGTGTATTCTACAAAGTGTATTTTTGCTACAAAGTGTGAGAAGACACAACGAGGCTACAAAAGTCACAAAAAATTTATATCTCACAATCTAAATCGAATTTCAAAAAAGTATTTCGGAATCTCTGTTCCCCTCGTTGTCCTCTTTCAGAAAAAAAAAATTAAAAAAAAAATTCATTGTGTCTTTTTATGACACAATGACGTCCGTCATTGTGTCTTTCATGAATGACACAATAAAAAAACGTTAATTTTTTTTATTTTTCGTTTATTTTTTTTCTTAGTGAGGACGACTAGGGAAACAAAAGCTCGGAATTACTTTTTTGAAATTCGATTTAGATTGTAAGATATAATTTTTTTTGTGAGTTTTTTTGACTCATTGTGTCTTTTTACATTTTGTAGCAAAAATACGTTTTGTATTTGAATCTTTTTCTTCTTTTTATTCAATATGATTAAAAGTGAGAAAAAAACCTTTTTTTCAAAAAACATCCATTTTGATTAATGTTTTTCAAATCACCCATTTGGATAAATAATTTTTCTATCCCACATTTTTTGGAAAAAAAAACTCTCCATCCTCGATACAACCATTTCAAAATGTTTTCAAAGAGATTCTTTCTTGTGTTTGTCGTTCAACCATTTATCACTTCAGAAATCAGTGCTAGTGAGTTGGCTTCCTACAATAAGGGTAAGTACATCATTTTGTTTAAGAAAAAGTAACTATTTAATATAAGTTATGTCTTAATTATAGGCTTAGACAGTCGATAATATCTTCATGAAATGTCGTAGGTTAGGTGAGAGAAGCCATGTATGTTCATGATGCCCGTGAATACTAAATAGGCGGACTTGGAGTTGGACGGCTTATCAATCATAGGCTTAGACAGTCGAACGCTCCTGGTTATGGCATGCCACCTGATCAACCTATTGGCTACCGCCCGGTACCTTGTTGCGACAATAAAGCAAAAGCAACTACAAATAAACAAGAGGATGATGAGGCACAAACTCACTACTGATGAAACCAACATGATCGATTTAGCCAATGGTTCTTACCAAACCTATATACGTACAACAAAAGAAAGTTTTTGACTTCAATGTATGCATTGTTAATTTATCTGTGGACATCTTGTGGTAAGATGTCTCCTTTAATTCCATGAGTTAAATCCTGTAAATTATATATATAAGTGGTTTATAGAAGGAAATTATGAGTTACATATTATGAAAATGTACATATTAAACTCCTACGATTGTCATCCCGCGTCCATACAAGCTGGATCTTGGGGGAATAAATAACTTTGATCATCTTGTATGACCCAAACAAAGTCTGTCTTATAAGTCGCTATCAGGGGCGATCCAAGGCTTATAAGGCCTAAGAAGAAAATGAAATTAGAGACATATTGTTAAGTTAAAAACCCTTATTTTTTATCCGGACTTGAAACCGACATTAATGAACTAAAATTTTTTAAATAGTTTGATATTCGATCAAAGTAATTCCTAAACAAATTGTAACAATTAATCAACCATTCAAAGTAATTCATGTTGGAAAATATCTATTTAATGTGGTCTTAGAACCATTTATAATAATTATTTGATAACTATTATAATTTATGTTTTATGATAATAGTTTAGCCAAATGACATAATTAGTACCCCATCTTTACTAAGTGTTATTTGATGAAAGTAACCATTTATGTAAGGGGTATTATGATTTCCATTAGGTGTCTAATAAATAGGAGAGATCAACAGGGATTCATGTACGGTTATTTCATTCACTGTCATTAAACCATTCCATGGAGAACACAAACATTAATCTCTCTTACAATTATCCATCAAGTTGAGACACCATAACGGAATCAATATGGCATCATCATCTTCTACATCTAAGCCAATCATTCCTACAAGTAAGTGATTTAATCTTTTGTCTTCTTTGATGATTACATGATTGAATTGATATTAGGGTTCTGGGATATTGATTTGGAATCAAGAATTAATCAACATGTGGTATCAGAGCCACGGTTGAGTATATCAATTCAATCCATGAAAATCGATGAATCTTGGTGATGTGATACTTTACAAAACCAATTTTGATGATGCAAATATTCCGATCACCGTAAGTTTCTTCTTTAAACCGTTCTAATGATATGGACGACGTTAAATTGAAATCGTTTTGATTCAAATAAAGAAATCTTGATAGCCTTTATTGCTTAATCCATTTGTACTCAAATGGCAAACGGTGGAATATTTTATTAATTCTATCATCAATTGTTTATCTAGTAGATAAAACATACAATAATCTTAAAAACAATAATGATTGCATGTGGTATTATCCAAATCGATTTCTATGGTTGAAGAAATTCAATTGATGAATTTTACAATTTAGTGTAATTGTTTAAATGAAATCATTTCAAATCATTGATTAAATATCATTATGTTTGAAACATTCTGTTTCAAATTACTTTGTTAAAATTGTTTGTTATACAAAATGACAGTTTATTAATTCAACTAGTGAATTCAATGAGTATGTGGTTTAACTTTACATATATCATAACATAATTGGTCAATGTAAGAATGTGCTACATACTAGCCGATTGAATCAAGATCGATTGCAATTACGTACTGCAATTGGAAATTCACAATTTTGACAACGAAGTTATTTTGATACAAATATGCATAATATTCATTAGTATCAAATTAATTTATCAAAATCAAAATATATCCATCCGTATCAAAATTTGTTATTTTATTATGTGTTTATCAATGACAAACATATTAGACTTTGTCTATAGTAATGACAAATGATACGGATGATATGACATGGTAAATTTCAATGGAAAACTATATGATTAACCAAAAGGTACGTCATTTAGTTTGACATTAAAATTTAAAGATAACCATTTTAATGTAATCATGTGCATCAACAAACAATGAACCCAAAGGTTAATTGTATGATGATACACATGACGAATAATAGGCCTAATATGCATAGATATTTCATTTCTGCCCAAAGGTGATGTGTTGTATTTATGTATGCCTTATTTTATTCTTTATGTATGTTCATTACACTTGAATTTTGGTCATAGCCAACGCGAAACCGATATTCAATTAGAACCTTTAGTTAGTCTATTATTTGGTGTTATAATAGGCTTATCTTCATTGTACTAAGTATTGCTTGTTTTATGTGATTACCCTAAATATTTTAGTTCACTTTTATTCTTCTAAAATTACTTGTTATGATTGTATCATTTCAGCGACCACTATGAACCCTAACTATGGGATTGAACCTTTGACCGGCACTAACTTCACTTCATGGCGAGATGCTGTCAAACTAACTCTTGGAATGATGGATTTAGACTATTATAAGGCCTCGTTTCCGGAGACCTCACAGTTGGACATTCACAGCACTATTCATAAAACATTTCATAATTCATTATCACATTGCAGCGGAATTTAAACATTTAAAAGCCATTCATTTATTTATAAACGTTGTTGCAAAGTAATACATGTTTGGTACAGTTACAAAAGATCATTAGTTTGCATTACAAAACAACAATGTTATATTCATGAATGGATGTCAGCCTTGTCCCAACGAGTAGCCTCCCCGAGTGCCATCCTCAGCAATGTTACCTGCCAACTGAAAACGCATAAAAGTCAGCTTTGCAGAGTGAGTCCTAGTTTTAAAATCATAAAAATATCTTGATATATTTGTATACAAAATACTTCTTAAAGAAACTATCTTATCTTACTTTCGGATGTGCTCACACATCATAAATACAAATCATATCCATTACATCATCACCATTCTCTTTCTTGCTTATTATTATTATTATCTTTCACTGTCGATATGGACCAAAGTGCTATACCCCCCATATAATGCGCATAAACCTGGTACTGGGCCTTGAAGTCTATAAATAGACTCCATCCGTGGTGCACATATGCTGGCACCAGTACCAGGGCAGCAACAGTGGTCCCCTCAATCTTAAAGATTGACCCTGTGTACATCCTTTGGGTTAGCTAAACCGTACATAGTTGAGCTAACGACAACATGGTCGTGCACCTCCTGTAAATTTTTACTTGCAAGTCTTTTCATTCCTTATGTTCTACTTTTCATTAATATTAATCTTCCACTTGATTAATAATAATACTTTATGATCATAGGCAATCCACATAAAGTCACATGTTAATATCATAATAGGCACATAAGGACAGCCCACAACATGCATAAGATAATCAGATACAAGCATCAAGTCAAACACCTATTGCAGCAAACAAGTGAATCTCCTCCCAACTTGCGTGCTCAAGAGTTCAAACACCTAGAACAAGCCAAAACAAACACCGAAACACATAGAAATCAGTTTCTAAGGTTGAAACCTCAAAGAAACCGAACCAATTAATCACAAAAACCTACTAACCTTGAAAAATCTTCTTCTTCTTCTTCACAATTCGACCGAGGAAACATAAAAACCAGCTTTCTTTCTTCGGAAAGCAGCAGCAGAAAGAGCATGGGCGACCATGCTCTTTATACACCCACTTTTGACTTTTTGTTACTATTTACACAAAGCACCCCTCAACTTTGCCTTCTTTTTTTATTTTCTTCAAATTACTTTTCTTTCCTTTTTTACTCTGACGAAATTTCGGGTGTTACAAGTCTACCCCCCTTAAAGAGGTTTCGTCCCCGAAACCTGTCATTCTTCAAATAACTGAGGGTAATGCTGCCTCATCTCTTCTTCGGTCTCCCACGTAGACTCGGATCCTTTTCGGTGTTTCCACTGTACCCGCACAAGTGGAACCACTTTATTTCTCAATCTCTTCTCCTTTCGGTCAATGATTGCCACTGGTTGCTCCACATAATTGAGCTGTTAATCCACTTCAATATCATTCAATGGTACAATCATATCCTCGTCAGCTAAGCATTTTCTTAGATGAGATACATGGAATGTCGGGTGAATCCCATTCAACTCATCGGGCAATTCTAGTCGATAGGCCACCTCTCCTACTCGCGCAATAATTCGGAAAGGCCCTATGTATCTTGGACTCAACTTGCCCCTCTTCTGGAATCGGATGATCCCTTTCCAAGGCAAGACCTTTAGCATGACTTTATCACCCACGTTGAACTCGATGGGTCTATGCCTCTTATCGGCATACGACTTTCGCCTATCTTTGGCTGCCTTCATAAAGGCTTTGATCTTTTCCAGCTTCTCAGTCGTAGCCTCAATCACTTCGATGCTCCCCAATTCTTTCTGCCCAATGTCTCCCCAACACACGGGGGTTCTACACCTTCTACCGTACATCATCTCGTATGGTGGCATACCAATGCTGGCATGATAACTGTTGTTGTACGAGAACTCTGCTAACGGTAGGTGATCATCCCAACTTCCTCCAAAGTCGATCACACATGCTCGGAGCATATCCTCGAGCGTCTGAATCGTCCACTCAGACTGACCATCTGTCTGAGGATGGTAAGCCGTGCTAATGTGTAGTCTCGTCCCCATGGCATCATGGAATTTCTTCCAAAACTTTGATGTGAACCGGGTGTCACGGTCTGACACAATAGACATCGGCACACCATGGCGAGCTACAATCTCTTTGATGAACAGGTCCGCCAGTCTCTCGGAGGAATACGTCTCGCGGATCGGTAGGAAGTGAGCACTCTTTGTCAATCGGTCAACTATCACCCAGATGGTATCGCACCCCTTCGCAGTACGGGGTAGCTTCATTATGAAGTCCATGGTGATGTGCTCCCACTTCCACTCGGGTATATCCAACGGTTGAATCTTTCCGTATGGTTTTATGATGTTCTGCATTCGCTTGCAAGCAAGTAAGGCACTTACTTACATACTCTGCCACGTCCCGTTTCATACCCGGCCACCGGTAGTCTTTCTTCATATCTTGATACATCTTGGTAGCACCGGGATGAATGGAGTATCGAGTTTTATGAGCTTCGTCCATAATTCGCCCACGTAGATTTCCATATCGAGGAATCCACATTCGCCCAAAGCGGGTTTTAACACCATGGGTATTCTCCCCCAATTCTGCAACTAGACCTCTCATTCGTTCAGAGTTGAAGCAATCTTCTTTTAACGCCTCATTTTGAAACTCTTTAACTTGCGTTATCACATCTGAGGTCATCACCAACTGATACGCCTTTACCCGAATCGGTTCGGGTCTCTCCTTCCGGCTAAGGGCATCGGCCACTACGTTGGCCTTGCCCTGATGGTAATGTATCTCACAGTCATAGTCTTTGATCAACTCTGACCACCTTCTCTGCCTCATGTTGAGATCTTTCTGCTAGAAAAAGTATTTCAAGCTCTTGTGGTCCGTGAAGATTGTGCACTTGGTCCCGTATAAATAGTGCCTCCAAATCTTCAACGCAAAGACCACCGCAACCAATTCTAAATCATGAGTGGGGTAATTAACTTCGTGGGTCTTTAACTTTCAGGACGCGTAGGATATTACTCTCCCACGTTGCATTAACACGCAACCCAGTCCCGAATAAGATGCATCTGAATACACCACTAAGTCTTCACTTCCTTCGGGCAATGTTAAGACAGGATCTTGAGTTAATCTTACCTTTAACTCCTCAAAAGCATCCTCTTGTTCCCGACCCCACACGAACTTCACATCCTTACGGGTCAACTTAGTCAAAGGTGAGGCTATCTTAGAAAAGTCTTGAATGAACCTTCGGTAATAACCCGCCAAACCCAAGAAACTGCGAATCTCGGATGGCGTCTTTGAAGACTTCCATTGCATTACCGCCTCAACCTTTCCTGGGTCCACCATAATTCCTTCGGTATTCACCACATGACCCAGAAATTGAACCTCGCGTAACCAGAAAGCACACTTAGAGAATTTAGCATATAACTTTTCTCTCCTAAGTGTTTTCAACACTTCACGTATGTGGTCGGCATGTTCTTCTTTGCTCTTTGAATAAATCAAGATATCATCAATGAACACAATCACTGATTTATCCAACATCGGCCGGCACACTCGATTCATCAAATCCATAAAGGCAGCTGGCGCATTAGTTAAACCGAACGACATGACGAGAAACTCGTAATGTCCATAACGCGTGCGGAACGCTGTCTTCGGGATATCTTGTTCCTTTACCTTCAACTGATGATAACCCAATCGGAGATCTATTCTGGAAAACCAACTGGCACCTTGAAGCTGATCAAACAGGTCGTCAATCCTTGGTAGGGGGTATATATTCTTCACTGTCAACTTGTTCAACTCCCGGTAGTCTATACACATTCTCATACTATCGTCTTTCTTCTTTACGAATAATACCGGAGCACCCCAAGGAGAGTTTCTCGGTCTAATAAACCCCTTATCCATCAGTTCCTGTAGCTGATCCATCAGTTCTTTCATCTCGGTCGGAGCTAACCTATACGGTGCCTTGGCAACGGGTTACGCACCGGGTATCAGGTCGATCTGAAATTTTATCTCACGGTCCGGTGGCACACCTGGTAGATCTTTGGGAAACACATCCGGGAAATCACGTACCACTGGCACTTCTGATAATTGTGGTATCGACACGTCCACATCTTTCACGTATGCCAAGTAGGCACAACATCCGCGCCTCATACACTTCTCTGCCACTGCCATCGAAATCACTTTCGGAACCGTAGTGACGCGATCACCATAAACTATCACTGAACTCCCATCGGGTGCAACTAACCGAATCATCTTCTTTCGACACACGATGTTTGCCTCATAGGCTGCCAACCAATCCATCCCCAGAACTACATCAAACCCACCTAGGGGCATCACAAATAGTTTAGCGGAGAACCTATGGCCTTCTCTATGCCACAATCCTCAATCATATCAGAAATTCTGGTAGACTTACTAATAGTAATTTCTACATCAAACGGTTCATCGATGCTCCTACTACTAACAGGTAATTTAGCACAGAAGGCAGCAGATATGAAACTCCTACTAGCACCAGAATCAAATAATACAGAGGCATAAGTTTGGCTTACTAAAAACACACCTGACATGACGTCGGGGTCTACCCGGGCTTCCTCTCGGGTCATCATGAAGGCTCTTGCACTTGCCCTCTGCCCTCCTTCTTCTGGCCTCTTCTTCAACCCAGAACTTTCAGCCCTTGGCTTCTTGCAGTCCTTGTTCATATGGCCGATCTCACCACAGTTAAAGCACCGTAGGGCTCCACACATCTTTGAAATGTGACCTGGCTTGCCACATTTGTAGCAGACATTCATTCCCAAGTGGTATTCCCCGCTATGTTCCTTCCCACACTTATCACACCACCTCAACCCCGAGCTTACAGTAACCACTCGGCGATCATCCGCCTTCGGCCTCTTACTGTTCGGGGTGAAACCACCATGCCCAAATCTCTTCCCGTTCCAGTTTCTGTCACCCCCACCAGTCCTCTTCACCTCAACTACAGTTACCTCTCGTTCATCATACAGCCTTCCCGCCAAATCCACTGCCGACCTAAAAGTGCTTGGTCGAGTAGTGATCAAATGCCTGCGAATGTCAGCCGACAACCCCTGAATATACCGCTTGATCTTCCTTGAAGCCGGTGTAACTTGTTCGGGCACCAGTCTCGCCATCTCGTTGAATTTGGTAGTATATTGCTGGTGGGTCATGGTTCCCGCCTCAAGCTATAGGAACTCTCTCTCTATCTTGTTGAGTTCTCGATGAGGACAGAATTCCTCAATCACTAACTTTTTAGTTCACTCCATCTCATCCTCCCGACAGCCCTGTTGCCCTCGGCCTAGACTAGATTGTCCCACCAACACAGTGCCGAGTCAATGAATGAGTGAGTGGCAAATTTCACCTTCTGATCCTCCTTGCACTCACTAATATCCAACACTGCCTCCATATCTCTAACCCAGCAGTGGGTAGCAGCAGCGTTACCGTTGCCGTCAAAAGTAGGGGGTTTACACCGTTGGAATGCCCCGTAGCTGCATCCCCTCGCAGTTTCCCGCACCTCTACATCTTCTTCATCACTGGAGGCTCCCCTTTCAACATTCATCTCCTCCTTATCATCATGATCTCCCTCATTCTCCCTTCTCCCAGCAGCAGCCCTTCTCTCTTCCTCCTTTTCTTTCCTCTCATCCTTCCTTACGGCCCGGATCACCTCAGTCATTACAGACGGTAGGATCGTCTGCATGACTTGGTGAACATCCTCCACCACTGCCTCTTTCATTGGGGCCTTTAAATTGGCACTCTCATCCACTCCCTCCGGGTGATGAAGCTCAGGCTCAGCAGGAGCCGTCTCTGCAGTTCTCGTGTTGTTCTTTGCGGCCCGGGGTCTACCAGTACGACCACCCCGTACACCACCTCGAGAAGCCTTAGATGATCTACCTCCAACCATCCTCTAACACTATAAGATCCAAACACCAACACGGTCATTCAAGGTAATAGCTCAGTTAATGTTAAGTATAGTAAGTCCCTAATTACAGTGGCCAGTTGTGATTAGCCACTTACTTTACTCTTCGTTCCCCGAGCAATTCCTATCCTGACTACATCAGTATTCAAATCTACTAAAGCACATAAATCAAATAGCATGCGTACATAATACCGGTTAACATAATGAAAAGAAATACCTGATGGCACATAGCTACTCGGGCTGGCATCCCTCCATTCGGTCCCATTTTCAGTTTAAGTTTAGGTTTTTTTTTTTGAAAATATTTACCCATTTCTCTTAAACTTTGGCTCTGATACCAACTTGTAAGGCCCCGTTTCCGGAGACCTCACAGTTGGACATTCACAGCACTATTCATAAAACATTTCATAATTCATTATCACATTACAGCGGAATTTAAACATTTAAAAGCCATTCATTTATTTATAAACGTTGTTGCTAAGTAATACATGTTTGGTACAGTTACAAAAGATCATTAGTTTGCATTACAAAACAACAATGTTATATTCATGAATGGATGTCAGCCTTGTCCCAACGAGTAGCCTCCCCGAGTGCCATCCTCAGCAATGTTACCTGCCAACTGAAAACGCATAAAAGTCAGCTTTGCTGAGTGAGTCCTAGTTTTAAAATTATAAAAATATCTTGATATATTTGTATACAAAATACTTCTTAAAGAAACTATCTTATCTTACTTTCGGATGTGCTCACACATCATACATACAAATCATATCCATTACATCATCACCATTCTCTTTCTTGCTTATTATTATTATCTTTCACTGTCGATATGGACCAAAGTGCTATACCCCCCATATAATGCGCATAAACCTGGTACCGGGCCTTGAAGTCTATAAATAGACTCCATCCGTGGTGCACATATGCTGGCACCAGTACTAGGGCAGCAACACTGGTCCCCTCAATCTTAAAGATTGACCCTGTGTACATCCTTTCGGTTAGCTAAACCGTACATAGTTGAGCTAACAACAACATGGTCGTGCACCTCCTGTAAATTTTTACTTGCAAGTCTTTTCATTCCTTATGTTCCACTTTTCATTAATATTAATCTTCCACTTGATTAATAATAATACTTTATGATCATAGGCAATCCACATAAAGTCACATGTTAATATCATAATAGGCACATAAGAACAGCCCACAACATGCATAAGATAATCAGATACAAGCATCAAGTCAACCATGGTCAAACCCTAATCTTGATCTTCCAAAATTCCATAAAATTTCTTAAGTCTTAAACTAATGCGGATGAACAAAACCAATGCGGGTGAACAAAAACTAATGCGGATGAATAACTTGTAAATGCGGATGAGCAACTTGCAAATGCGGATGAACACTTGCAAATGCGGATGAATAACTTGCAAATGCGGATGAGCAACTTGCAAATGCGGATGAATAAAAAGAAATGCTGATGGATACTGTAGCAAATGCTCATGAACAAAACACCTATGCAAATTTCACAGCTAGAATGCGGATGAACTATCTAACCTGCAATTTAGATTTATGCTATAACCAGTTCCAAAACCTCATTCTCATACATTCTTAACATAGATCTATCATGCTAAACTCTTAGAGCAAGCTTACAACCTTATAAAACACAGAAATTCATACACATACATACACAGTTAACATACACGATGGTTGTGAAATATTTTAAATGCATTTTCAGCCCCAAAGAGGTTTTAAAACATAGAATCGGGGTCCTAGAACTCATCTATTGCAGCAAACAAGTGAATCTCCTCCCAACTTGCGTGCACAAGAGTTCAAACACCTAGAACAAGCCAAAACAAACACCGAAACACATAGAAATCAGTTTCTAAGGTTGAAACCTCAAAGAAACCGAACCAATTAATCACAAAAACCTACTAACCTTGAAAAATCTTCTTCTTCTTCTTCACAATTCGACCGAGGAAACACAAAAACCAGCTTTCTTTCTTCGGAAAGCAGCAGCAGAAAGAGCATGGGCGACCATGCTCTTTATACACCCACTTTTGACTTTTTGTTACTATTTACACAAAGCACCCCTCATTTTTGCCTTCTTTTTTTTTATTTTCTTCAAATTACTTTTCTTTTCTTTTTTACTCTGACGAAATTTCGGGTGTTACAACTATGCTTTGAGACACGACCCTCCTGCTACACTTACTGCAGAAAGCACTACAGAACAAAAACAAGTGTATGAAAAGTAGGAGAGGTTGAATAGAATGTCTCTCATGGTCATAAAGAATTCCATCTCGGTTGCCATTCGCGGAGCCATACCTGACTCAGAAAATGCGAAAACTTATTTGGACTCTGTTGAGGAGTAATTTAAGGGCACCTCCAAGGCACATGCGAGTACACTTATCCTAAAGATGTTGACCACAAAGTATGATGGTGTGAGTGGTGTGCGTGAGCACATAATGATGATGAGTGACATGGCCCATAAGCTCAAGGGCATGAACATGGAAATAAGTGATGGTTTTTTAGTACACTTTATAATGACCTCTCTTCCTGCACAATTTGATGCCTTTAAGATAAACTACAATACTCAAAAGGACAAATGGCAAATGAGTGAACTCATTGCCATGTACGTACAAGAGGAAGAGCGTTTAAAGGTAGAAAAACCCGTTGTTGCTCATCTTACCACTACAAACACTAAGAAAAGGAAAGGAAACTTCAATAAAGGAGAAAGCTCAAAGGTCCAAAAAACGAATGCAGGTGCAGCCTCTGGCTCAACCACTTCTAAGGGTTCTTTTCATTGCAAATTTTGTCATAAGAAAGGACATACCCAACGAGATTGCCCTAAATTCAAAGAATGGTTAGCAAGGAAAGGTGATCATCTATTCATGATTTATGAGTCCTTTAATATTGATGTTCCTACAAACACATGGTGGGCTGATTCAGGTTCTATGATCCATGTTACAAATACTTTACAGGGATTCCTTACAATCCAGAAGCTGGAAAGAAACCAAAGGACCATTAAAGTTGGGAATGGTCACATATTAAATGTTGAAGCCGTAGGAACTTTGCAATTAGTTATGCAAGGTGGACATTGTATTAACTTATTAGATACTCTTTATGTACCGGGAATAACCCGTAATTTAGTATCTGTACGAAAGTTAGACAATGATGGTTATTATGTAACATTTGGTGACAGTAAAGTTATTATTAGCTCTAATTCTCATGTTGTTGGTCATGGTCATTTAGATGGGGATCTTTATAAATTGAACCTGGACGACCAATTCTCAAAGTCTTTGTTATCATATAACATAAATGAAAACACAAATAAATTAAAACGAGACCTGGAAACCTCCTCTATGCTATGGCATCAACGTTTAGGCCATATCTCACGAGACCGATTAACAAGACTCGTAAAGGATGGTATACTTCCGGTTCTCGATTTCACTGATTTTGAGACATGTGTAAAATGTCTTAAAGGAAAAATGACAAAGACAAATAAAAAGGGTGCCACAAGAAGTTCCAATTTATTGGAACTCATACACACAGACATTTGTGGACCATTTTCTGTAGGGATATCCGGACATAAGTCATTCATTACTTTCATAGATGATCATTCACGGTATATGTGCTTGTATTTAATTAAAGAAAAATCTGAATCACTTGATATGTTTAAAACCTTTAAAGCTGAAGTTGAAAATCAACTTGATCGTAAAATAAAGGTAGTAAGATCAGATAGGGGAGGCGAGTATTATGGTAGACATACCAACATTGGTCAGGCTCCTGGTCCGTTCTCTGAATTTTGTAAGGAACATGGAATTGTGAACCAATTTACCATGCCAGGTACTCCTCAGCAGAATAGAGTTGCTGAGAGAAGAAATAGAACTCTTATGGATATGGTAAGAAGTATGCTAGCTAATACCAACTTGCCTGAATTTCTGTGGACCGAGGCATTAAAAACGGCAGTTCATGTACTCAATAGGGTTCCTTCTAAATCTGTTCCTAAGACACCTTATGAAATCTGGACGGGAAGGAAACCGAGTATGAGATATACGAAGATATGGGGCTGCCCCGCCGAAGCTAAGCTTTACAACCCTCAACAAAGAAAACTTGATATGAAAACCATCAGTTGTTTCTATATAGGGTATCCTGAACGTTCAAAAGGATTTAGATTTTACTGTCCCACACATTCTACTCGCATAGTTGAAACTTGTCATGCCGAGTTCTTAGAGAACTCTAACATGAGTGGGAGCAATGTACATGCGGATTCCATTCTACAAGAAGTGCAAGAAGGGGTGGAGAAATCCTTACATCTTCCTTCTATTACACCTCTTGTATATGACATTGCACCACCGAGTGTTCTGGTTGAGGATAATGTTCTTCCTCATGTAACTTCAAATAAAAGTACATCAAATTTAGAAGAGCAAAACCCTGAAATTGTCACTGAGCCTGAAGAACCCAGTATTCCATTAAGGCCTAGAAGACCTGTTAATTTCGATGATTATGTAACCTACCTTAATAAATCAGACTTAGACATAGGAAAGCATAATGATCCAACCTCTTACAATGAAGCCATTAGCAGTGACCAATCGTCTAAATGGAATGAAGCTATGATTGATGAGCTTGATTCTATAAGTAAGAATAATGTTTGGGATCTGGTTGAACTACCTAAGGGAGTGAAGCCCATAGGATGTAAGTGGGTTTATAAAACCAAAATGGATCCAAACAGGAATATTGAACGATATAAAGCACGCTTGGTTGCGAAAGGTTACAATCAAAAGGAGGGAATCGATTATTAGGAGACTTTTTCTCCTGTATCATGAAAAGATTCCTTAAGGATCGTTATGGCTCTAGTAGCTCATTTTGATTTAGAGCTACATCAAATGGATGTTAAAACAACTTTTCTTAATGGTGACTTACATGAAGATGTGTTCATGACCCAACCAGAAGGTTTTAAGTCTAAAGGTCAAGAACATCTAGTACGTAAGTTAAAAAAGTCCATATATGGGTTAAAACAAGCATCAAGACAATGGTATTTGAAATTTGATGAAGTTATGAAAAAGCATCGGTTTAATAAAAATCAAGTGGATCAATGTACCTACCTTAAGCTGAGTGGGAGCAACTTTGTCATACTTGTTCTTTAAGTAGATGATATTCTTTTGGCAAGTAGCAGTCTAGATTTGTTGCATGATTCTAAGCGATTACTTTCGCGTCATTTTGACATGAAAGATCTCAGGGAAGCCTCTTATGTAATCGGCACTGAAATCCACCAAGATCGGACCAAGGGGATATTAGGGTTGTCTCAAAAGGCTTATATTGATCGTGTGCTTACACGTTACAACATGCAACACTGCTCCCCCTCAGTTGCTCCTGTAGTTAAAGGAGATGTTTTCGGTTCATTTCAGTGCCCGAAAACAGAGGTAGAAAAAGAACAAATGAGATTGATACCTTATGCTTCTGTAGTTAGAAGCCTAATGTATGCTCAGGTTTGTACACGTCCTGATATTGCATATATCGCTGGAATGCTAGGCCGATATCAATCTAATCCCGGCCTAGATCATTGGAAAGCAGCAAAGAAAGTATTACGATATCTTCAAGGAACAAAGGACTACAAACTGGTTTATAGAAGAACTAATGATCTAGAAGTGATTAGCTATTCTGATTCCGACTTTGCTAAATGCAAATATGACAAAAAGTCTACTTCGAGGTACATCTTTATGTTAGCAGGCGGGCCTATCTCGTGGAGGAGTCATAAGCAACAACTAACGACAACTTCAACTATGATGGCAGAATACGTTGCGGTTTATAATGCAACGTGCCATGGGATGTTGTTAAGAAATCTTATAATTGGACTCAAAGTTGTAAACTCCATATCAAGACCATTGAAGATTTATTGTGACAATACTGCGGCTGTCAGTTTTTCGAACGGTAACAGTTCGAGCGGCTCTGGATTATATCTTGATACAAAGTATTTGTTTGTACGAGAACAAATAGAGGAAAATAATCTTTGTGTCGAGTCCATTAGAACACACGATATGCTTGCGGATCCGATGACGAAAGGTCTACCACCCAAAGTCTTCCAAGAGCTCATTACTAAGATGGGTTTTACTAGAGACCTCGTATGATTGCATATTGTTATTATGTATAAATTGTTATAAATTTCCTCGAATGTTTAACTTTTATTGTCTAATAATGTATGCATGCACTTATTAATCAATAGACAAATCTATACAATTAATATTTGTATTATTTCGTCATCTTGGCTTAAAGTTTTTTTTAAGTATTTTGTGTTAAGACCTTAGTATAATTGATGGGGGTCTCGTGTTGAGTACAACTCGAATGACTGTATCTTTTTGCTTTGATCTTAACATAAAACTTGATGGGCGTTGCCTTGGCCAAACTTATAAATGCTCATCATAAATGGTTACTCGGCCAAGTGGGAGAATATTGGAAAATATCCATTTAATATGGCCTTAGAACCATTTATAATAATTATTTGATAACTATTATAATTTATGTTTTATGATAATAGTTTAGCCAAATGACATAATTAGTACCCCATCTTTACTAAGTGTTATTTGATAGAAGTAACCATTTATGTAAGGGGTATTATGATTTCCATTAGGTGTCTAACAAATAGGAGGGATCAACAGGGATTCATGTATGGTTATTTCATTCACTGCCATTAAACCATTCCCTGAAGAACACCAACATTAATCTCTCTTACAATTATCCATCAAGTTGAGACATCATAACGGAATCAATATGACATCATCATCTTCTACATCTAAGCCAATCATTCCTACAAGTAAGTGATTTAATCTTTTGTCTTCTTTGATGATTACATGATTGAATTGATATTAGGGTTCTGGGATATTGATTTGGAATCAAGAATTAATCAACAATTCAAAGACTCAGTGTGAGAATTAATCAAATTTAAGCAAATTCTAATATATTATTCAAACCAATATTTTCAAATCTAAGATAAAATATTCAAACCAAAGCAACAATTATTTAGATCACAGCAATTTCAAAATAAATCAACTCACTAAACAAGCAAACAACAAAACAAGGGCAAACTTCTAAATCAATGAATAAAAACTAACGTAGAGCTTTGGAGGCTGGTGAAATCGATAAATCAACGATGTGGCTCAATGTGTTCTAGATTGTCTGTTTTACAATCGATTGGGGTAATTGATATGTGTTTCTTGATAGGTGGATTATGTGTTTTTGAGTTTTAGAATATGTTCAAGTGATATCTATTCATTGATGTTTTGATTTGATGATTGATTGTTGTTGGTTTTTGTTTTTTGTTTGTTGATTCGTCTGTTTTCTTATCTGGCTATACCACCGTATTTATGTTTGGGTTTTTAACAGTGAGTTGTATTTTTGATGAACTTCTTAAACTTGTGATAATAATTTGTGTTATCGTTCTATTTGAAACATATTACTGCGAATATAATGATTATAAATAAAGGTAGGGTTTTAGTAAAAAAAAGTTGTTTAATCTAAAAAGTATAAGAAGAATTGATGGGTTGACACGTGTATTTCTATTGTTTTAAATTGAAAGCATTTTGATTATTTTGTTAAACGCGGCAACTCATTGTGTCTAATACGTTCATTATATCAGTTATCAATTAATTGTTACATATATTTTATACTTTTTTTATATGTACTTATCATTATGTTTTACATTTTAGATCACTTTATGTTATTTTTGTCATTATTTTTTATGGATTATATAGACTTGTTATCTATCATTGTTTTTGTTTTTCATTTAAAATTATACAATGATATTATTTCATCAATATATCTTGCAAAGCTCATAGTATAAAGATAATATAATATGTTATTTTTGTTCTTATTTTTTATAGATTATATAAATTTATTGTTATCTAAAATTGTATTCTACAATTAAAAGTATTAATAATGTTATTTCATTAATATATTCTTCAAAACTCATAAACATAATAATGATCAAAAAGCACAATAAGACATTTTATCATTATGTTCTATGATCCATATCATTTTGTGTTATATTGTCATTGCTTTTAATGTATTAGATTAAATATTTATCAATTTATTATTGTGATTTACATTTACTACAATCACACAATTTCATTTTAAATATACACAATAGCACAATCTCTAACAAAAATACACACAAAGTTGCATTAAACACACAATGACAAAAACATCTATTTCATATGAGTTGAAACACATGAACAAATTTATTAATTTTTTATATAATGATATAGTACTCGTTTTAAACAAAACAAACGCTCGTTTTTATAGTGTAACTTTAAAAATAAAATAAAATTGTATATAAAAGTTATGAACGTTTATAGAAAATGAAATAATTTAAAAAAAAGTCAACAAAAATGGTTATAATTAAAATACCCGTGTAGCAAACTTTTTCACTACAATTGAATCTCAACAATTAATTAAAAATATTGTTGATTGAGATTTCTTCTATTCTTTTTAGTTTTTTTACCTTTTTATTTGAACAATTTCCATAATTAAAAACCGAAGGAGAAGGATAGTAACGAACGGTTTAAAACACGTCTAAAAACATATTGTTTTTATGGGACACAAATATACCTTTAAAAAAGCATATTCAAAAGAGTTAGCGGTTGTTTTATGTAGATATCATACACATATATATACGTAGAAATTAAAAACTTTAAAAAATAAACCATCAATAAAAGAATTACATAATTTAGGTTTATTATCGTAGTTCTCGCAATATATTAACATTCTGAAATGAACTTCACCCTACACACACGTCTACGAAGTTGTTTGACATCTCATTGTCTTGTTTATTTTTTTAAATAATTGTGTTTGTATAACAACTAATTATATATGACTCATATTTACATAGGGCCGCATCCAATAAAAAAATAATTTTAAGTAAAGAATTGTAAGAAATACATAATATACTTGTGTATAACGTTGAAAAATATAAATGGTGAGAGAGAAGAAGTGAATATTTTATCATACAAACATCTTATTTGACAAAGTTAAAGCAATAGTGAAAATGTTTATATAGGATTCCTAGTTTTATACAAAGTTAAAGCAATAGTAAAAATGTTTATATAGGATTGCTAGTTTTATACTTTAAATTTATGTATAGAACGACCTATTATTTATATATACATGATCACTTGTCATCAAATATGCGTACAGAATATGCATGTATAGGTGTATCACATATTGAATTTTTCTAATTCATCAAGATAAAACATTTTATTATGATGGATCGCTACAATATTAAATGTCTCAACATGTCTATCGTGCAACTATATCGGATATTGAAACATCTCTTCCAGCAGAGTGAGTAGACCTTTCATCGTAGTTTTCTGATCCTCTTGTGGTAGAACTACGCATGAAAAAGGCTGGCTCAGATGGTATTTGGAGAGTAAGAGATGAGCTATTAAGCATAAGAACAACGGATGCCATGGATGGCCTCTCAACAACATTACTTTGGACACATAGTAATCCAATGTGAATGGTTCTAATGATTTCTTGTAAGGAACTTGATTCGACCATCAATGTAGGATCTATGATAATTGAAGCATTTTCATGTCTCCAACTTTTCCATGCCTATATATGAGTAGTTAAATTATTACCACCAATATGTAACTTACATATATACAGTTAGACAGTCGCTACTCAATACTTACATAGCTAAGAAGGAATTCTTGTCTCTCCTCAATCTTAAAGCACCCATTCTTTTGACCTGTTATTATTTCAAGAACCAATACCCCAAAGCTGAATACATCCAATTTCGCTGAAAATTGACCATGCATGATATACTCTGGAGGCAAGTAACCACTATAAAGTGGTTTTAAGAAAAATATGAATGTTTGAACATTTTTTAGAAAAGTCACAAAAGGTTTGATATATTTTTCAAAGGCAGTGTACTTACTAAGTCCCAACAATTCGATTTGTACGTCCATGAGTTTCTTGGAGGTTAAACAATCTTGCCATGCCAAAATCTGCAATTTTTGGGTTCATTTCTTCATCTAACAAAACATTGCTAGCCTTCAAATCACGATGGATTATCCTCAAACGTGAGTCTTCATGAAGGTAAAGAAGACCACGGGCAACCCCTTTTATAATTTTGTTACGTCTATTCCAGTCAAGCAATGTACACTTAGTTCGATCTAGATTAAACATGATAAAATATATGTAAGCATATTTCTGTCATTTATTATATAAAAGTTGATAGTAAATAATAGAATTAGTTTTTAAACATAAAAAGTATACAAAATAATTTATACACCATCAACATTATTATATACACAACCCTCAAATCACGCATCCACACATAACATGTGTGGTGTGGTCGTGTTATATGTTGATTTTGGTGGCATGTAATTGGTTTCAAACTGAAAAAATCTTACCAAATATAAAATGATCAAGGCTTGCATTTGGCATGAACTCGTAGATGAGAAGCCTTTCGGTTCCTTCTAAGCTAAAACCAAGAAGCCTAACCAAATTACGATGTTGCAGTTTTGCAACAAGCATGACCTCGTTCTTGAATTCAATTTCACCTTGTCCGGATTCCTTTGACAACCGCTTCACGGCTATTTCTTGTCCATTTTGAAGATTACCCTAACATTTTTTAAATATCAATGTAAATTTAACATTCTCATTGTAAATCAAAGTAGTCTAAAACCACTTGTAGTATCTTTAATACCTTGTACACCGACCCAAATCCACCTTCACCAAGCTTATTACTCTCGGAAAACTCATTGGTAGCTGCTTTCACCATTTCGAAGTTATATTGAAGTGATTCGATGGTGCTTATATCCATACTATTATCTACTCAAAGAAGAAAGACAATAAATTATAAGATGAATATATATATATATATATATATATATATATATATATATATATATATATATATATATATATATATATATATATATATATATATGGAAAGGTTCAAGAGAAAAACTTATTTTAAAAAAAACCAAGAAAACCATATTCTGACCATTGATCAATCTTAATCAATGGCTAAGATTAATAAATTGTAGTTTGTAAATTTTAATAATTAAAATGGCATCCTTTTAATACATTGGGGCATAATAGGAAAATTAGGTATATTAAATAATAGAAACCCCTAACATAATTAATCAAATCCTATAATTTTCTCATAATCTCTCCTATCTCATATTCTTTTCTTTTTCTTACATAATATAAGCAATACAACAATTGCATTTTTATTGCTGAAATTTCAAAAAAATCAATGGTAGTAAAATAATAATAAAGTCACCAGCTAATAAAAGCATGGAATTGATCAACATATATGAAACCATTTAGATTACATATACGAACTCATGTACGCAATCACTTACGTATACGTAACACATATACAATCTGATAATATATATATATATATGTATATACATATATATATATACATATACATATATATACATATATATAGATATATGTACATATATATACGTATATACATATATATACGTATATACATATATATACGTATATATACATATACCTACGTATATACATATCTATACATATATATACATATATATACATATATACATATATAAATATATATATATATATATATATATATATATATATATATATTATATATAAACTAGTAACGTGCCCGCGCGATGCGGCGTGTGCAACACTTTTTATTATGGTACTCGTCTCTGGTTAGTTTTTATATTTAAAAAACTGAATTCCTTATTTTAAGCATATTGTAACAAACATGAAAAAAATTGTATATAATTAAAGCTACAAGGGTGTAAGTGTAAATAAGTTTAAAGTGTCACTTTTGTAGTAGCGCTAGAAAGACATATATACCCTTATTAAATTGATTTTTTGGGTTGTACTTTGTGATTAAAATTTACAAATCTCTTAACTTTGGTCGGAATCCTTCCTTCGTGCATTATAATATAGTATAGATATAGAGGAGGGTTCAAGAGAAAAACTTATTTTAAAAAAAAACCAAGAAAACCATATTCTGACCATTGATCAATATTAATCGATGGCTAAGATTAATAAATGGTAGTTTGTAAATTTTAATAATTAAAATGGCATCCTTTTAATACATGGGGGCATAATAGGAAAACTAGGTATATTAAATAATAGAAAACCCTAACATAATTAATCAAATCCCATAATTTTCTCATAATCTCTTTCCTATCTCATATTCTTTCCTTTTTCTTACATAATATAAGCAATACAACAATTGCATTTTTTATTGTTGAAATTTCAAAAAAATCAATGGTAGTAAAATAATAATAGAATCACCGGCTAATAAAAGCATGGAATTGATAAACATATAAGAAACCATTTAGATTACATATACCTACTCATGTACGCAATCACTTACGTATACGTAACACATATACAATCTGATAATAAAATTTTTTGAACCAGCATCGTTACGTATATTTGACAATAGTGTTACATATAGATAACATAAACATTACTTATTTGTAACACAGCGTTGTGTATATGTAATAACAACATTATGTTCCATTACTTAAACAAGATGTTTTGATAATAGCTTGACCTATCATTTAGTTCGATGCTTTATCATTTTAGACCCATCATCATCGTTGTCTATGAGGTTTGGTTTCAGTTTTTGAAGGATGACAAATCACTTTCTGTATAAAAAAAACCACCAACATTTACGGATTTTGATTCCCAAAGAACCACTATTTGATTTTTGAAGAATTAAATTATGTTCCATGAGAATCAAAAGTTCATAATCCTCACCATTATTTTAAATGATGAATTAAATCATGTTCAAATGATGATGACTTACTACTAAAATATCGAAAAAGATGAAGAGATATAAAATGAAGAAGAATATAATATGAATTAAATGGATAATAAACTAAATTTGATGAACAAATAACTAAATAAAGTCAACAAATAACTAAATAAGGAGACATATTAGGAATTAAAAAAACATACCAAAGTTAAAGGTTGTTAAAATTACCATACTAACCTTTTAAATAAAAAAAAGTCTGAAAGATAATTTTCTCATTGGTTGAGAGTTGTTTTCATAGTTTTTAATTATAGAGGTGGTTTTCATTTGATCACTGTTATACGTATATATACGTATAGATACGTATAGATACGTATATATACGTATATATACGTATATATATAAGTATATATATACGTTATATACGTATATAGATACGTATATATACGTATATATACGTATATATACGTATAGATACGTATATATCCGTATAGATACGTATATATCCGTATAGATACATATATATCCGTATACGTATATATATATATATATATACGTATATATATACGTATATATATATATATACGTGTATATATATATACATGTATATACGAATATATACGTGTATATATATACGTGTATATATATATACGTATATATACGAATATATATACATATATATTGGTATATATATACATATATATTGGTATATATATACGTATATATATACGTATAGATATGTATACGTGTAGATACGTATACGTATAGATACGTATATACGTATACGTATAGAGATACGTATACGTATACGTATATATATGTATACGTATACGTATCTCTATCTCTATACGTATACGTATATATACGTATATATACGTATACGTATAGGTACGTACGACATACGTACGTGTACATACATACGTATCTACGTGTACGTATAGGTACGTATATATTTATATACACACACACACACACACACACACACACATATATATATATATATATATATATATATATATATATATATATATATATATATGTATGTATATATATATATATGTGTGTGTGTTTGTGTGAAATTTCCTCTTTTTTAATGAATTTGAAGATAGATGAACTAATAAGATACACCAAAGGATGTGAACTTAACCAACTTGTTATTAACATCTTAAAGAAATGGACATGTTTGATGTGATCAAAATTATACATTTTTTTATTTAAATATCTCTCCGCATTTTGAGTTGTTTAAATATTTTATCTATCCAGTCATAGTTGAAATCTATAATTTTTAGGAGATGATAAGTAAAAATAATTTAATTAAACTAGATTATTTAAATGATTAAATATCTATATGATATTTAAAAGTGATATATATATTTGTATTGTAAATTCATGTTTCACGTGAATTAGATTGGAGTATGAATTAATTTGTTTGACTTTTAATTTACAGGTCAAAGTTTAAAAGAAAAAAAATGCCTACACGTGAGATTTGGAAAATTTCAGCCTCCATTAGCAAATGAGATGACACGGGAAATTAGGATGACCTAAATCTTTCATTATAAAAAAAGTAAATTATCATTTGCATCTATAGCGTTTGCGTATTTTAACTACTTGCATCCCTGCAATCTTAAAATTGCCATTCACCCCCTGACGTTTTATTTTATTTCCATTTGAGTCTTTGTCGCTTTATTTTTATTTCTATTTGAGTCCAGATAACTGACACCGTTAGTTTTCATGTTAAAATTATTGTTGAAAAGATTAAACTACCCCTCATCACCACCATGACAACTGCCCATCATCACCTACACAGCCATCATCACCACCACCACCACAATTCCTATCACCACCATGACAGCCACCCATCATAACTTTCACAGCCACCCATCACCACCATCGTAGTCCCCATCACCACCATTGTGGTACCCATCACCACCATCGTAGTCCCCAAAACCACCTCCACAGCCCCATAACCACCACCGTAGCCCCATCACCACCACCACAATCCCCATCACCACCACCACAGCCCCCATCACCACCATCGTAGCCACCCATCACCACCACCGCAGCCCCAATCACCACCACCGCAGCCACCCATCACCACGTTCATAACCACCCATTACCATCACCACCTTCACAACCACCTATCACCAATTTCACAGCCACCCATCACCATCACCAATACAGCCACCCATCACCGTAGCCACCCATCACCACCACAGCAGCCCCCGCCACCACCACCACCACCGCAGCCCTACATCACCACCATCACAGCCCCCATCACCACCACTACCGCAGACACCCATCACCATAACCGTAGCACTAATACCACCACTGCAGCCCCCATTACAACCACCCATCACCACCACCAAAACCCTATCTCCACCACCATAGCCACCCATCACTACTAGATCTACGATATTTGCCAAAACACCCTTGGGCGCCACCGTGTTTCACCCTTCCACCACTAGATCTACTTATCTAGAACATCAATTTCACATCTCGGTGGTTATGAAGTACCGATCACACACATACAAAGAAGAGAAGAGAAGCTAAGAGATAGGGGTGGTGGTGGTTCTTCTGGTCGTGGAGGTGGCGGTGGTGGTGCGGTGACGTCGGCGGTGGTGTGGCGACGGTGGTGGTGCGGCGACGGCGGTGGTTGCGGTGGCAATGGCAGTGGACATAGAAAAGGAGAAGAGAGAGAGAGAGAGAGAGAGAGAGAGAGAGAGAGAGAGAGAGAAGATAAAAGGGGTGGGGTGTGGATGGGGGCATTTTATTAAATAAATAAGGGTATTTTTGTCATTTTATAAAAACTAACGGAAAAATCTAATGACGTTAGTGTGTTGGACTCAAATTGAAATAAAAATGAAACGTTAGGGGGCGGATGGCAATTTTGAAACTGCAGGGATGCAAGTGGTTAAAATGGGCAAATATTAGGGATGCAAATGGTAATTTACTCTAAAAAACACAAGGAAAGCAAAAGGCAGACGTGCAAGGCATTCATACGCACGAACAAATAAAACAAAAAAAGGGGCATTTTAAATTCTTTCAACTTGGAAGCTACGTTTAGAGAGCAATCTTAGAGCAAGAGCAAAAATGGGGAACAAGATCCCAGAGCAAGGATTGATTAAAGCATTGAAAATTATTCGGTATTGTCTCGTTTTCGAATAATTTTTCTTTGTTTCATCGTTTCTCTCGTTAAGTTATTAAAGTTTGCAACTTTATTATTCTTCTTAATGTTTTTGAACGTTATGAGTAGCTAAATTTTTAGTACTACCTAGGTTGGGTTAAAACTAATATGTTTTGATTAAATATTTGGTTTTGAATTTGTATATTTGTTTATTAATCTTAGAATTTGATTATTTTCTCAATTAAATATGGATATGTTCATTGTTTTATGCTTGAAAATTGTCTCCATGCTCGTGTGTGCTTGATCTTGATTGATTGCATGACATCTAGATTAGGTATTGCAAGTTAAAATCAATTACTATGTGTTTTTAATTTTAAACTATGATTAGAGATAATCTTAGGAGTTTTGGCTTTGATTTTGATAGTATTTTTAGTGTGCTACTTTATCTAAAACCCAGGAGTGATAGATATTGCTTAAAACCTCTGTAAGGTTATATTAGAAGGCTGATGCAACCAAAGAATCTAAAACAACCAAGGTGCTTCATGTATGCATGCACTGATGTACAAGGTAGAAGTTACTTTAGAAGTTTTACACTCTCCACAGAAAATATTCTAAGTGTAAAATCTTCCGAAGCCAAAGTCCAAATCTTTCGAAGCCAAAGATGAAGTCTTCCGAAGCCAAATGTTGTGAAGACTGATTTCTTCCGAAGACAGAGAGGACATGCTTTCTCTGATCTACTTTTTCATAAAGCTGACTTACTTTCCGCTACAACTCTGAAGACTCACCAACTTATACAAATTAGTGAAAATGTCCATGCTTTTGTAAACTGTAGATTATGGTCTTGTGTCTTTAACTTTCTACTTTGTACCTGTTATCCTTTTTATAATACAAAAGGATGTAAGCTATGGTATGTCAGTCACTAGTCAAAAGGCAATCTACAAAAGGATGTAAGCTATGGTATGTCAGTCACTAGTCAAAAGGCAATCTACCTTTTGACTCTACATTGATCTTGTTGTCTAGATTAGTGTTTCTAGCTGGTATCATAGTATGGAGGGCTGTAGGATGTAGTATAAAGTATCTCAGGTCCTTGTATTTTTTTTATACTTTGTAACACTTGTAATAGAACTTGAGAGCAATATAGGGCATCCTTGAAAACCATATTCGTCTGTTCTTGTTCTTAGTTCTGTCTCAGTTACTTGTGTTCTTAGTATCATTTACACAAACCCGGTTTCCCATTTGATCTGTTAAGTGTTCTAAAACTCTCCTCATTGTGAGACTAATTGTATCGACCTCCCTTTAACCGGTCCTGAAATTGGTATCAGAGCTTTTTAGGCTCTTGATTGTAAGATCTCACCATCTTAAATCCCTTCAGTTTCACAAAACACTTAATATCTCAAATGGCAGCTATCATAAAGGCTGCTATAGAAACCGGTACTATGACAAAGTCTCCACTGGTCACTCCTGATGACTTTGATACTTGGTGCCAAAGAATGGAATGCTTCATCAAGTCTCAAGACTTTAGGATGTAGGGATCTGTTGTCCATGGACCTCATGTACCATCCACCTCTTCAGCTGCTGGTGGTGGTGGTATGATACAAAAGGAAATGGCTGATTATTCTAATGAAGACCGGATGAATATTGACATAGATTAGAAGGCCATGATCGCCCTCCAAACTGCTCTTCCAAACTCTATCTACAGAGGCTTCAAGAAGTGCAAGACTGCCAAGCAACTATGGGATGCATTGAAGCTGATGTATGAGGGGTCGAATGAAGCAAAAGAGAACAAGAAGGACCTCTTGAAGCAGCAGTTTGAGAACTTCACCTTCAAGATAGGTGAAACCATGACTCAACAATACTTTAGGTATGTTGAGATTATGGATACTCTAATGGATATTGGAGTAACTCTTGAGAACAGGGACATTGTGAGGAAGTTCATGTCCTCTCTTCCCAGACAATGGACACACTATTATGTGGTCATTAAGAGGACTGAGAACCTCAAGACCCTTACTCTCACTAAGTTGTATGGTATCCTCAGTGGCTACCAGATGGAAATGAAACATGCAAAATCCATCTGGTAACTCCAACAATCAGCAAAGTTCAGCCCTTCATGTGGTTGAAAGGGATTGTAGAGAACCATAGCATCATCTCATATGCTACCCTGAAAACTCACAAATGGGTCATTTCATCACCTTCCTGGAGACACCAAGAGAGAGCTACATCCAAGGAATCCCATTCAAGAGACAAGCTCTTCATAAGCCTTTGTGTCTACTGATGAAAGCACAGGTAACTTTCTCTTTACCCTTGAAGACATGGACTGTATCCATCCAGATGATCAGGAGTATATGGAAATAGTCCAGTAGATGGATCTTCTCACTCACAGAGCCATGAAGGTTTACAAGAGGACAAGGAGGAAGTTTCCTAGCAATGCAACCAGTGGAAAGTTTGGGCTGGACAAAGGCAAAGTGAAGTGTTACAACTATAACCAAATGGGACACTTTGCTAGAGAGTGCAAGGCACCAAAGACAAATGGTGGCCAAGCACAAACCAGACGAAACTACACTGATGGAGCTTCCCAGAATGAGAAGCCCAAGAAGCAAGCCACAGTTGCTGTTGAAGAGGGAGGCTTTGACTGGAGCTTTCAGGTTGAGGATGCATCTCCAAACCAAGCACTGATGGCAGATCATGAAAAAGCCAAGGTATTGGAACATCCTTTTACACCTGAATGTATTGCTAAACTTAACTATATAGGTCCTATAACTTAGAGATGAGAACTGATCTTGAATCCTTAAAAATTTTAAAAGCTGATTTCAAAATAGCTAAAAATGATTACAAAAGAGAAGACTTCAAGTTGTCTTTGGAAGAAAATTATGTCTTCAAATCTAATAACTACTTATAAGAAATTTACCTTCGGAAGAAATTCTGAGATATCTTTCGAAGCTTAAATATGCTTCTAAGTACTTACATGTGAAGGATAATTTCATCCGCAAGCAAATTTCAAGTTGTCTTTGAAAGAAAATTATGTCTTCAAATCAAATAACTACTTATAAGAAATTTACCTTTGGAAGAAATTCTGAGATATCATCCGAAGCTTAAATATGCTTCTAAGTACTTACATGTATTTGAAGGAAAATTTTATTTCGAAAGCAATTAAGTCTCGAAAGATTTTGAGAAAACCATTTCAACTCTTAAGCATGAACATACCAACTACAGGATTCAGAAAAGATCTCATCACTAAGTTAACTGAATGCCAGGCTGAGCTTGTGATCAGCAAAGCCATAGATGTGTTCTTGAAGAAGAGACCTTCAAGAACATGATATCCTCATCCTTGCGTGCAAAAAGTTTGTTATCAGAATAAACAGGGACTGGGATCTACTGAGATAGCTCTTCCATACACTCTATTGTCTGTAAGACCTCTAAGGTGTGGAACTTGTGAAGATGAGCTTTTCCTTATAGACCCCATTGATGAAGAGGATGAAGATGAGATAGTAAAGGATGATTCTGAGAAGAGTGAAGAAGATCATCCTAAAAAGGGTCACTATTCTCCTGAGGAGAGAAAAGAATATGGGATGACCAAGTCTAAGAGGAAGAACTTGATCAGGAAAGCAAAGAGAAAATCAAAAAAAGTCTCAAGAGATCAAGTCCACTTTCAACTTTAAGCAGAAACAAGTGTTTATCTCTGTAAGATTTGAAGTGGTGAAGGCTGAAGACTCAACTATGAACTCTAGTACCAGGAGTTCTAGTACATGTCCAACTCATTCTAGCAAAGAGAAGAAGGTTGATCAGCTGTGTATCACTGCTACACAGCCTGAACCATCCAGTTCCAAGAGCAAGTCTCACCCTAAGAAGCTTGATGCATTATCTATAAAGATGAAGATGGAGGTGGAAAGTGATCAGGTTCAGTCTTTCTCTCAAAAAAATACTCTCAGAAGGAAACAAATGGATTGCGTCATGTGTGGTAGTACTTCTCATCTTGCTAAGGATTGCATCTACAATCCTAAAAGTACTATTCACATTATCAAAGAGAAAACTTCTGAGAAGAACTAGCTTCGGAAGGAAAATCTTTTCCTTTGGAAGCTCTAAGGTGAAAAAGAAGACAAGTGAAAACTTGCCTTCAGAAGAAATTTGGTCTTAGAAGAAAGTAATGCTTCCGAAGTACTCAAGCCTGCTATAGTGAAAGCAAGATCTTCAGAAGGTCCAGTCTCCAAAACTTCTAAAGTTTGTCAAAACTTCCAAGGTGTTGAAGGTCAAGTCCAATCTTTCAAAGATGTTGTGGAAGATGAAGAAAGACCAAGTGACTGAAAGTTCTTCATCAACAACAACTAGTGATCCCCAAAGCTTGAACTAGGATCAGTTACTGTAATATTGTCTTCAAATCACTTTGATAAGCCCAAGACCAAGGCTTGGGTTTTGCAAATGGGACAGATAAAGCCTGGCATCTTCAAGACTATAAGGAAGCCAACTGCTGGCTTCTCAGGGGTAGAAACAACCCTTGTCCCAAAAATGTTAGAGCTCATTGCTCAAGGTGACAACCTGGCAGCACCAACTAGTGTTGAACCCACACCTTCTACTTCCCAACCACCTATACAGCCAAAATTAACCATCACCTACCAAGAAAAATCCAAATGAACCCCTACACATGCTACTCAGTTTGTGCAGGCCCCTATATCATCACCCATACAGGAGGAAGTGGACACTGGAGCTCCCACTTCTCCTAAGGAGCAAACCACTCCCATCTCACCAATGATCAGTGTTGAGGTTCCTCATACTCAGCCTGATGAGCTCACAATCCCTGCAGCCTTAAGCCTTCACTCAGAGTCTCAAAACTCTAGTGAACAACCTTCAAGGGACAGTTACCATCCACAGCCTCTTGATCTAAACCAACCAATCCCAAATCTTGAACTCTATGATGATGAAGACATAGTATTTAGTGAGTATCATGAGTCTCTCTTCTCCACCCCTGCTCAAGAAGAGATGAGTACTCCTGTTTCTCCCATGTCTAGCCCACATCATCCACCTACTACTGAGGTGGATCTCCCTGAACTTGTTCAGGAGGTCCATATGAAAGATTACATTATTAAGACCTCAACCAGGGCAACCCAGCCTCTTGACACTTCCCTTGAGTTGTCATGATGCAGGTGAAATCCAGCAGCCAAGAACAAAGTGCTGGTGATGAGGAAGAAGACCTTAGTCCTATTCTCTCATCCCCCCATGATTCTTCTGATCAAGATGAGAGGGGTATGAAACTAAAGGTGCAAAAACTGGAATAAAAATATGCACCTATTTAGTCTCAAAGATAAGTCATATTGAATCTCAGGTGACTGTCTTACAAAGGAGGGTCAATGATCAGCAACTTGAGATCACCGATCTCAATGGCAAGTTAGCTAAGAGACCACTCCGGAGAACTCAACCAGGTCTACAAGAACCTATAGATGTGACAGACCCAACCCCAAGCATACTTATGCAAGAAGGTGATGCTACTAAAAAGGGGGAGAAAGTCCAAACAATCATAGAACCTAGGAGTTCTTCATAGAGTATGAATTTGGAGGATTCACCACCCTCACTTGCAATGGTCCATACTCAGCAACCTCCTCAAAGACCACATGGATGTGGACTTACTTGCACAAGTATACATGGATGTGGACTCACTCATACAAAGTTCGTTTGAGGAAGGTATTCCCAGAGCTATGCCTACCCCATCATCACTCTGAGAATCCAATCATGGGATGGAGGTATGACACTGGTAGAAGAGCTCTAGTCATCTCTAGATCTCAGGTTCAACAGGAAATTTTCAACTTTTTCAACCTGAGCTTCTATGAGAGCATCCATCTGATTGATCTTACACTTGTCAATCCAAGTCAAAACAGACAAGCTGCAAGATTAGCAGATAGGATTCAAGAAAGGTGTTTGAAGAATATAAGCTGAGGTCAAGACTATATAGACAAAGGCTAGCAGGTAAGACTTTTGGTAAACTGGATGTTGAGGTAGACCCTAAGATTAGCTTCAAAGGGGAAGCCTTGACTGAAGGCCCAGAAGTTGAACCTGTGAACCTTGAGACATGAACTTCTTCAGCACCCATTACTCTCAGTGAGGCACCAGCTGGTGAAGGTGCTTCACAACCTCTCTCTGGCTAGAGTTGACTGTTGAATTAAGTAATGAAGGTCAAAGCTCTCTCCACCCTGAGTCACCAAGGCCTGTGAGTGACAAAGGAAAAGGAAATTGACTTTGAGAAGATTGAGGAGGAGGAAAGAGAGAGGAAGAGGAAGCTAAGGGGAGAAAGTTAAGAGAGTCTCCAGGCTTCATGGAAGCTGCCATCAGGGATGCCCACAGGCATTACTCAGGATGATGAGTTGAAGGCAGCCATGATAAACTACTTGGGGACCAGAAACTACAATATAGATAACTATTCTCTCTCCCCTTAGATGAACTGAATGAACTGGCTGACAAGGAATTGTCCAAGGAGAGGAAGGAGAAAGAGGATGTAGCATTGCTCCTTAAGAACAAGAAAGAAAGAAGACAGAAAAGGTTCTACAAGCATGCTCCTACCCTCTCCCCAGTTCAACAAAGTCAAGAGCCATCATCCAAAAAAGCCAAAAGAAGTCTGCTGACAGACAAAGGATGATGAGCTTCTTGAAGCTGTATGGATTCTCCGGAAGAAGGCTTGGTCCAATGTCTCTATTCACTATGGATGAGCACATTAGGATGATCAAGCAGAATATTAAAAATGGAGAGCTTGTTGACTTGCATTCTCCACCAAGTCCAGCTCAACCTGAGGTTGTCAAGGTTAAACCCCTTGAGACAACATAACTTCATCTTCTAATCCACAGAAGGGACCTCTTTACTCTCTTTCTGAACCTGTAAGAGAAGAGAACCAAGCTGAGAGAAACACAGTAGAACAACCTAGTACTGAAGACCAGTCATCTCAGTTAAAGGCTTCAAAGAAGAGGAAAAGGATGGACATTAAGAGTGTTTCCAAAAAAAAGACCAAGGTATCCACCTTCACACCTCAGAATGAGTCAGAGCATTCTGAGGTAGTGCATGAAGAGGCTGCTCAACCAACTCCGACTCAAAGAGGAGCCTCTTACAACTGGAAGACCCAACTTGTCCTAGACTTTTGTTGCTAATCCAGACAAGTGGTATGTCATCAGAGATCAAGGAGGTGAAGATGTCTATTTCTGGCAAGACATGCTTGCTCTTCCTCTACATGATCTTTATGACATGAGAAGATATTTAAGAGTCTGAGGGATCCTAACCAGATGATGAAGAAAGGTATGGTCTTAATTCTAACGAGGACTATCAACATCTGAATAACTTCTCTATTTTGGTAGCATCGATCTAGGAGGAGTTTCCAAGGTATATTAGAAGGCCGATGCAACCAAAGAAGCCAAAACAACCAAGGTGCTTTCTGCATGCATGCACTGATGTACAAGGTAGAAGTTACTTTAGAAGTTTTACACTCTCCATATAAAATATTCGAAGTGTAAAATCTTTCGAAGCCAAAGTCCAAATCTTCTGAAGCCAAAGATGAAGTCTTCGAAAGCTTCAGAGACAAAGTCTTCTGAAGCCAAATGTTATGAAGACTGATTTCTCGAAGACAGAGAGGACATGCTTTCTCTGATCTACTTTTTCATAAAGCTGACTTACTTTCTGCTGCAACTCTGAAGACTCACCAACTTATACAAGTTGGTGAAAAGTTCCATGCTTTTGTAAAGTGGATTATGGTCTTGGGTCTATAACTTCCTACTTTGTACTGTTATTCTTTTTATAATACAAAAAGATGTGAGCTATGACATGTCATAGTCACTAGTCAATAGGTAATATGCCTTTGACTTTACTTGATCTATTGTCTAGATAGTGTTCCAGCTGGCTATCATAGTATGGATGGCTGTAGGATGTAGTATAAAGTATCTCAGGTCCTTGTATTTTTTTAACTTTGTAACACTTGTAATAGACTTGAGAACAATATACAACATTCTTGAAAACCATATTCGTCTGCTCTTGTTCTAGTTCTATCTTAGTTACTTGTGTTCTTAGTATCATTTACATAAAACCCGGTTCCCCATTTGATCTTAAGTGTTCTAAAACTTTCCTCATTGTGAGACTGATTGTATCAACCTCCCTTTAACAGTCCTGCAACCTCCTACCCATTGCTTGCTAGGTTTAGATTTCGCGAGAGTGTTTTTGCCTTTCATTCGTGGGGTTAGTATTTTAGGGTATTTAATTGGATTTAATTAAGTTGTCCTTTATCTTAGGTTAGAAAATATAATCTTAAAAATAATGTGGTAGAAAACCTAGGGGCGATCTTCCATTAGACATTTTAATAAACCTATTTTGTGATTCACAGGTGTCTTTGGTTTTCTTGAGAGTAGCAACATACCTAGTTAACCCTAAATTCATACTTTTTAGAGATAGTCATATGAATTATTTGCCCTTGTGTCATTACATGTTTGTTGGATTCCTGCCTAGATAGTTATTTCACATATTTGATTGTATTCAAGTTTCCAATTTGAATTCTTATTTGTTTATTTTTCTGTCGTGTTTTAGATTAATAATTTTAGTTAAATTGTTTATTTTGTTTATTGATAATTAATTAATTTAATTGGTTAAAGTCGATAGAGGTTTATATCGAGAGCCACCAAAAGTGTCCCGGATTCGATATCCGGACTTACCTAAAACTATACTATATCACAACCAGTATATTTGCCGTTTGTGTGAAGTTTAGTTAGGAAATTCGTTTTTTGAAACTAATTTGTGAAACTGTTTTATAATAATAATTAATATATATATATATATATAATATATATATTTATTTTCACACATTAATGTTACAGAAATAAACTACAAACATACTTGTTGTTTATTGTTTTTTAAGAACCGAAAAAAAACCTATAACTTGTTGGAACTTTTGAAAGATAATAAAAATGTAAATCTCGCTAGCCTTATAAACATAAAAAAAAAAAAAAAAAAAACTAAAACTAGCTTGATGATTTCTATAAAGTATTTGCTAAATAGGATAATGTAAAATATGCCCCTAATGTCCTAATCTAATTGGCCAATGTGGCAAGAACTCATTAGGGTTAGGGGTTGCTTAGAAAGCGCCTACTCCCGGCAGCAATGGGGAATTTTCTGCAACGGGCTCCTCAGACGTCGAGACGATATTTAATCAGTTGTCTTTCGCATTCTTAATGGGTGTATCAAGGCCTATTGAAAACTGCCAATGTAGTCCTAATTCATGTTGAGTAGACCTTATTGTGAGAAAATTCATAATTCATTTTAAGTGGAAGGCAACTAAAGGCTCTCAAAGATAAAATAGTTACCTTATATGTTGAACACATTGTTCAAATGAACATTGAATTGGGTTGGTTTGGTATTTCATAATGTTCTAGGGTATCATGCCTTCTTCTCCTTTTAAACCGATCTACACGCCTCCCCGCATTTGTTGTCTCTCCATTATCGTTCTACTACCGAGATATGCCTGCCGAGGCGGTGCGATGAATATGGTGGTGGCGCTATGGTGATATGGCGTTGGAGGAATCGCTACCGGTGATACAACCCGCCTTCCTTCCCCCTTTTCTCTTCATAAAAACGGCTCTAAGTGATTGGCGGTGGCGATAGACCTTTCTTGTTAAAATCTTCTTTATCACTGTGTTTCTAGATTCGGTGGTGTTGATGACGATCGTGTTTGGCTCACTAGAAACACCCTTTCTTGTTAAAATCTTCTGAGAGTTTTACTTTGCTTTTACTATTGTCGCGATGATGTTTGGTCTTTGCTTATCGGTTGGTTATATGATGTTTATGGGTGTAACCCTAATTCTTTTCTTAAATTGTAAGAGATGATGCTCTTTGTTCGGCTTATGTACATTTACTACTCTGAAAGACTATGTATATGTTTCTAACGCCTCTGTTTATGTTCCAATTGATGACAAAGAGCAGGTTCTCGACTGAGATCTTTGTTTATTGTTGAAGGGTATTATATGTTGGTGATATTTTGACTCTACTATCATTTGAACCTAACTTTGCGGGTGCCTACGGCGGTGATGATAGCCCTGCCTTAGTCTGAGCATGGATCCTTCATTCTTTCTGTTATAAAGATTATGATTATGATGGTACAATCATCCTGAGCTCGATCCCTGAATCTAGAGTAATTATTATTTTGGCACGGCCCTGGGTTAAGGCCATTTAACCCTATTAGTCCAAAATAATCTTTTGACATATCAGACCTTGAGATTGTATGTTTAACAATTTTTGCCCCTAATACTAAGTCTATTAGTTTATTATGTTAAGTCTAAGGGTATTTTCATCCATTTACATCTCAGGGTTATTTGTGTAATTATAAAGTGCCTACTTATGTATTACTCAAATTTACAAAAACTACCCCCACCATATCTTTTTTTCTACTATTATGATTTTTTATTTGTATATTTTAAAATGTTTTAATATTATTTTGTAAATTTTTTATTTGTACATTGGTTTTTTTGGTTAGTTGAGTTTTTTTTATTTTAATTTTAATAATCATTATTTAATTAACACCATGTAAATATAAAAATAAATACATCCTTATAAAGCTTTTGTTTTTTATAAACGAAATTCTAAATAATTTTGTTTTTCAAAAAAAAGTTTAAATCTTTCGCTTCAATACAATTAACAATTTTTTTTTATTTTGTTTTTTTTGCTATTCTTATGTTTTTTTATCTAATAAAACACGTTATAAATATAAAAATAATTATGTCTTAATTAAAGCTTTTGAACTTTTATAAACGACTTTCCAATCATTCGTTTTTCAAACTTCTTTATATATCGTTCGTTCTTTTTAAAATCTACCATTTCATTAAACAATACAAGTTGAAATTCTTTTGTGATTTTGTTTTTTCATTATTTTTTATGATTATTATTTAATAATACGTATTATAAATATAAAAATAATATAATCTAATTTAAAGATTTTGTTTTTATAAACGTATTTTCCAAACTCATTCGTCTTTAATCTTTTTTCATATTGTTCGTCCTTTTTAAATATTTTATTCTATTATATAGTACAAGATAGAAATTCTAACTTGATAAAAAAGTTAAGAATTAAACAACTTAGAAACATAGCTCTTACAAAAATAACCATTAAAAATATAGTCATTTTCAAATATATATTATATTGTATTACTTACTTATAGTCGTTAGCAAAAAAAATATTAAAAAATGATGATTTTAAAATTACTTGGTAATTGAAAAACGAACAATTTTAAGCAAAGGAATGATTTAAAAAAGAACAATTTAAAAGATACTTTTATAAAAAAAAACAAAAGCTTTAAGAAAAGAAGTTAAAAAATGAACGGCTCTAAAGAAGAACGAAGTTAAGATAATTCAATGAAAGATATTAAAAGGATCAAAGTTTTAAAAATATTTTAACTTGTATGTATAATTTAATGAAAGATTTCTGGCGAATGATTTTGAAAAATAAGTTTATAAAAAAACTATAGAAAACCAAAATAATAATAAATTTTCTAAGTTGTATTGTATAATGAAACAAATACATTAAAATGCTTGAAAGATTTTAAATTTTTTTTTTTGAAAAACTAATGATTCTGGAGAAGACGTATATAAAAATAAAAGATATAAAAAGTCATATCCTTTTATAAAAACACATTTTTAATTGTATATTTTTTAAATATATATTACAAACTTATTTAACTTGGAGTTGGTTTTTGTTAATTTAATAATTACATAAATAGCCCTTCAATGTTAAAAAAAATAACTTTCAAACAGCTCCTGGAGTAAGAAAGACCAAAATACCCTTGTACTTAACTGACAAAACTAACGAGTTAGTGGTTAGGGCCAAACTGTTATAAGATGTAAAACAGGGTCTGAATATGTTAAAAGATTCTTTTTTGGATAATAAGGTTAAATTGCCTAATCCAAGGGCCAAAATAGTAATTTACTCTTTTGTTAAACCACATGGTTATGATGACGATGCCTATATTATTAACTTATGTTTTATGATTGGTAACGGTTCTTGGTGTTGCTTTAGTAACTTTTTATTACGTTTGTAATGTAACTAAGGTGTGAAAGGCGATGATGATAAACAACTACATGTTGTGTTCGTTGTTAAGCCCTAAACTATTGTTTCAGCCACAACTAGATACCATTTTTGAGATAAATACATGTCGTGGAGCATGGTAGTAGGAGTGCACCTAGTTATATTTAAAAGAAAATTATTAAGTTGGGCTAGTAAATTGTTATAGGCTTGAATATCTCTAGAGAGACCCAAATAAGTGGAGGTCATTTATGTGTTAATTATGTTTACATACTCGTTAAGAAAGAGTGTGCTCGTGTCGCTAAATTGGTGATGTCAAGATGAGTAGTTTCGTGGGAGATTTCTTAACCTCTATCATGGTATTACTATAGAATATTAAGATTAATTTGTCCCGCTAATGGAACATTGTAGAATCGACGACCTAGTCTAAATCAAGGAGGTAAGGCCGGATGAGTGTTTGTAAGCTGATTAATCCTCCAAAAGAACTAACATTAGCCACATTATTGGAAGGAAAGTTCCATTCAATCAAACTTAAGTGTGTATAAATATGCATATGATAATAGTGCCCCCTATATGTGGTGTTCAAAGAAAACAAATCCAAAACAAATCATAATCGATCCATATCTGAAACCGAAAAAAAACCGATCCGAGTTCGGATATTCGGATAGCATCTCATCCGAATCCGAGTTCCTTATTTTGGAATCTTATCGGATTTCAAAAAACATAATTCTTTATTCGGATATCCGATTAAAGTTATTAAATTTACATGTTTTTTAGCATCGAATTTAAATTCAAATACTGAAATCCACTATCCAAAATTTTTGGATATCGAATTTCGAACACCCCTAAGGGGAGGTTAAATAAAAAAGATAATATTTGTCTAAAAATGCTAAGAAAGATATTTAACTACTTCTAACACAAGTCAAACGAACTCTGATTGAACTCATTATAACATATTTGAATCGACTCTCGAACCCTAAATCCAAAATGTCAAACTCTAAAGCTAAACACTAAAGTTAGACACCTAAAAGCTAAACTCTAAACCGTAACCCTAAAGCCTAAAGCTAAACCATCAAGTTATACCCCCAAATCTTAAAGCTATGCCCTTATACCCTTAAAGTTAAACCTTAAAAGCTACGATTGTAAACTTCGATGAGCTGCTTCCAACACTACTAGATGAGTTCAATTAAAGCTTGTTTATTTGGTTTATGTGTGACTAAAAACTTTCTTAGCTTTCTAGGTAAAGATATTTCTTTTTTAAATCTCCCCTAGTTTGCCTAAAATCGTGAGAACCAATAATTCTTCATCATTTGGATCAAGTAATAGTTAGAAAACAAGAGTATTATACTATTATTATCATACCCAATTCTTGTGTTAGCTATTTGTATTAAATGCTAGTCCCTTTTTTTAATAAACTAGAATAACTTTTATATCCTTTATTATTATTTTTAAATATACCATAATATAAAGAACTATTTTTATCTTTCATACGATAATATTACTATATTTATTTTACAAATTTGAAACTAAAAAAATATTTACACAATGTGCGATATGTTGTGCTATTATACCATTTACATTGTGTTTATTATCAAGTTTTATTAAATTGATTGTGTCGTTACAAAAATTAAAATGTACTATTATGCAATTTACACTATAATTATAATAGCACATCTTAAAATGTTAGAATTAACTTTGTATACTGTATACAACAATTTCAATAGAATATGATAGTAGCACCGTATAAGTTGTATAACAACACAATTATATCACACATCATTGTAATAAAAATGTATTTGAAAAAAAAATATGTGCTATTATCATTTTTATTAAAATTTATGTCGGCACCATATAAATTGTATAGTAGCACAATTATATCACACCTATTGTAAACTTTTCAAAACAAAAAAAAAAAAGTTATTTAAAAAATATAGTATAACTATACACCTATTAAATAAAGAGATGTTGATTTTAAGATATATGGGTTTTTCTAAATAGGTGAACTTTTATTTAATTAATTAAATAAAAGCCTACGAAAGTAACTTCTTTTAATTATTATGAAATTTTTTAGAATTTTTAAAGAAAAAAGCAAATAATAAAAATACCCCAAATCTAATTAATTATATACTAATTGTCAATTGATTAGGTGTCATCAATCTTATTCATTGAACTTTTGGCACTAGTTCTCATGATTCTTAGGCAAACAGTAGTTGTATGGACTCTCCCTATATATATAACCTATATCATATTTCATTTTGATATTACTTTTTACGCCAATATAGTCAGTCATATATGGATTCTTATACATAAAATCACTATATTGCAATCAAAACGAATTCAGTGACATGTCTGAAGTCCCTATTACGTGTCAATCTCTATATGAACATGGATTGGTGGAATGATGCACGTTTAAATGTGTTAGTTGATTACTTTCTTTCATCTGTGTTCGTGGATTAGTGAGGATTACCCTCTAACATAGTGGGTTTTTACGTTATTTCGTTCAAGTGTTCACGAGAAGGTTTTCATACCATGATATATTAAGAGTAAATTACTATTTTGGTCCCTGGTTTGATCATTTTAATCATTTGAGTCTAAAAACGAATTTTCTAACAAATCAAGCCCTATGATTTGTATTCTGTAACACTTTCAGTCCAATATACTAACAAAGTTAGATTTTTCAGTTAGTTTTTTATAAAATGCAAATGTCCTTAGACTGAAATGGTTATTTTAATAACCTCAGGGACCAAAAATGTAATTTACTCTATCACACAAACATTATTATTTATATATATATATATATCTATATATATATATATATATATATTATATATATATATATATACATGTTTGTATTTTTATTTTTTCAAAGTTTTTTAAATTTTAATTTTGAATCGCTCGGTTTTTATCGTCGTATTTAAACCATTCATCTTATCTAACGGAAAATTTAAAACCGTTTGACTTATTGTACTTCTTATTAAACAGTAAAGCTTACTTAAACGTTCTTTTAATCTATTTGTTTTTTAAATCGTAAAGTCTAATTAACTGTTATTTATATTAAACGTCTTTTTTTAATCGTTCAATCTATTAATCTTTTTTTAAAAGTTTTTGTATTTATATAAATTTTTAATTATTCGGCTCGTAAACATAATTTATCCCGTCTTTTATTTGAACGTCTTTTTACTAATCGTTTATTAAAAATTTTTTCTTAAGTAATCATTTTATTAAAGACTTTTCTTTTTTTTTTTTCGATTTTTTGTCATTTTTTATTCAAGTTGACTTGAAAGTGATTTCTAATTTATATCACTTGTATTATTTTAAGGACTAACTTGAGTTTCATTATACAATTAGGGTTTACGATATTAAAATTACCTGTGTTTAGTTTATTTAAACTTTTTAGGTAAATCGTTGCGTTTGAATAACCAATCGATTGGAAAAGACGTTTAAATAAGGTAAACAAATTTAGAAAGAAGTTTAATTAGTTGAACGGTTTAAAAAGCCATTTAAATAAAACATTTGAAAAACGAAAAGATTTTAAAAGACATTTAAGTAATACGAACGATTAAGATTAATTTAAAAAACCGACACGATTATAAAAAATACCTTTAAAAAGCCGAAAGATTTTAAACCCGAACGGTTTGAAGATGAATGATTTAAAAATTATTAAAAAGCTAACCTTTTAAAATCAATTGTTTAAAAAATGATGTTTAGAAAACCAAATGGTTTAAAAATACTTAAAATATTTGTTTAGTAAATTACCGGTTAAGATCCAAACGGTTTAAAAAAATATTTTTAAAACTTTAAAAAAAAAATAAAAATCTTTTATACATATACACACCCACATATTAGTTAATAGTTAACTAATTTTAAAGGTTGGTTTAAAAGGAAGTTTTTAATAAACGAATAGTAAAAAGACGCTTAATAAAAAAAGGGATAAAATTACGTTTAAACGAGCCGAATAATTAAAAATATGTACAATACAAAATATTTAGAAAATAAGCTTATAGAATTGAACGATTAAAAAAAGATGTTTAAATAAATAACAGTTAAAAAGACTTTGCGGTTGAAATAAAACCAATAGATTAAAATGACGTTTTATGTAAGCTTAATTGTTTAAATAAGAAGTATAATAAGCCAAACGTTTTAAATTTTCCGTTAGATAAAATAAATGGTTTAAATTCGATGTTTAAAACTGAGCGATTTAAAATTTAAATTTAAAAAACTTTGAAAAATAAAAATAAAAACATTTCGTGTGTATATAAATATATATATATATATATATATATATATATATATATATATATATATATATATATAGTATAATATGTTTGTGTGAGAGAGTAAATTACGTTTTTGGTCCCTAAAGTTTATTAAAATAACGATTTTAGTCCAAAGGCATTTTGGTTATTTTATTAAAAACTAACTGAAAAATCTAACTCTGTTAGTGTATTGGACTGAAAGAGTTTATAAAATACAAGTCATAGGGCTTGAATTGTTAGAAAATTCATTTTTAGACTCAAATGTTAAAATGACAAAACCACATAGACCAAAATAGTAATTTACTCTAATATTAATAAAAGGTAATTCTTGAGAACTTAATCTTTACCTTTTTTCACCAGACTCTTCTTCCCTCTGTATACAATGAAAACACAGATGGCAGCTATGACTATTGCACTAATAGTCGGAATAATTACCAAGATTACGGTCCGACTTGGGCTAGTTTTTTTGCCTGTAAGAATAGCCAAGAAAGTTGGTAACGAATATTATAATTAAAAAAAAACAAAAAAAACTTAATGATTCAGAAAACTCGCATAAGGTCGTTATAAAAAGATAATTGAACATTGTGACGTTTCATCCCCTTCTAAACAATCAAGCAATATGTATATACTTTATAGACTTCAAGTTAGCAAAACATGTGGAGTAATAAAGCTAAAGTGCCAACTGTGAGAGGGGGGTTATTTTTGGTTGATTGTAGTTATGTAGGAGAAGAGGCTCATACGGTTTATATGGAGGTTGAGGCCTTATTAGAGGTTCTTTTGTAAGTGTTAAAGCTAATAATAAAGTTCAATTATTTATGAGATCAAATACAAATAATTTTAACTAAACGTGTAGGAAACAATGTGGACTATCTACAAAAGAATCAATGGTTAGAAGGAAAGGAGGGGTTCCACCTAAGGAACAAAGAGCCAAGGAGGATATATAGATAGAGCTAGCTTAAGATTATTGATTTTTTTTCAAGTTTCTCATATTTTTAAAACGTATATAAGTATGATATTACTATATTGCTTTTTGAAAAAGATATGACTTTTTTAGAACTGTACAAAACTAGCAGATGTAGACCCATAACTATGTTGATATCACATTATAACTGTGTTTGTATCCTATTATGAATTGCGAATGGTTTCTCGTTATAACTATGCTAATATAACATTAAGTGTGCTAGTATCATGTTGGAGCGTATTGTTTTAGGGTAAAATAACATAAACCTGTTGTTGTTTTTAACATAAAACATCCACAACTTGATGTTTTACTTTAAACAACAAAATACCTGTTGTTTTAACCTTTAACGACATAAATCATGTTGTTTTAAACTAAAAACAACACAACACTTGTAATTTAAAATATAGCAACATGATATGATTTAACAGGTAATAGTACATATTCTAATGTTTTAACATTAAATAGCATCAAACGTGTTATTTTAACATACAATAGCATAAAACTTGCAATTTTAACGTAAAATACATAAAGCATGTTGTTTTAACATATAACAAAAACGTACTTGTAGTTTTAGTGTAAAACATCATGGTGCCTACAATATAATGTAAAATAGCACCGTCTTAATGTACATCATCATAAAACCTATTGTTTTACGTTAAAACACAAAATGTGTTGTTTTTATACTAAAACGGTACAAACGTATTGTGTTATTTTGAACACTATGAGTTTTATAAATACATTGATGAAATAATATCATATGTATTTCTAATTATAAACACAATAATAAATAACAATAAGTTATATAATCTAGAAAAATAATAATAAAAATAACATATTGTGTTTTCCTGGACACTGAGTTTTTGGAAAAAAACATTGATGAAAATATATTATTGTGTACTTTTAATTGTAAAATATAATGATACATGACAAGTTTATATAATCTATAGATTCAATGACAAAAAATAACTTAAAGTGATCTAAAACGTAAAAACACGATGATACAAATAACAATGATGTAAAATATGTGAAAAAATGAACTGATCTTTAACACAATAAGCTGACGTATTTGACATATGGCCAAAATGCCCTTCTTTTTTAAAACAATAAAAAACGCTTGTCAAGTTCACAATCTTTATTAGATTTTTTAGATTACATACCCACTTTACTATAACACTACCTATATGTATAATCATAAACAAATACGATTTAGTTTAAATAAATTAGCCACTCGCAGCATCCTTCTTAAATTTTCTAAAATAGTTTCCTAAGATTTTCAGACAGTACGATTTTGTCCCAAATGTGTTTGAAACAACCCGACATATTGCCCAAAAATATTGCGCCAAAAAAATAGTCATAAAAAAATTATTTTCTAGTAGTGTTATCTTTAACTTAAACACCAATGAATGTGCTTTTACTCATGGAATGCCTAATGTACCGCTGAATGCTACAATTTTTTTTTTAAATTTCTTTGTAATTTAAATATAATTAGTATTAAGCTCCCACGGTTGCAGCGAGAGGCGTAAAACAGTGCCAAGTAGCACTAGCGCCAGTGACCACCATCGCTGAAAAAACTCGAGAAAAAATAAAAAAATGTAAAATAAACTCATATTAAAGTATATGTAAAACGTTGAACCCTGCAATTGAAACGTAAAACATATAAAACAATAAGTAAGTCGTTCTAGGACCAGGCGTCACGACGGGGCCATTATACAGGGAAAAAACAAGCTTAAAAATGTTGAACCACACCGTACGTTGTGTGTAACTCGCAAAATTTAGAACAAAACGTAAAATAAAAATTTTGTAAAATATGAAAACTATAAGGAATCAAAATTAAAAGTAAAAAATGTTAGGGTTAAACTGTAAAGAAATGTATTGTGTTAAAATAAAAAATTTATAAAAGACAAAAAAAAAATAAACATACCACATTAAAACACATGATATAACCCAGAATACATAATAGTATGTATATGATTTGTTTGAGTTACAACTCGCAAAAGAAAGCCAATGGACCCTCCCTTTTTTCATCCCCTTCTTTACTAGCTTGCTATTTGTTTTACCACTCAACTAAATGGTATTTTTCCTGCCTCCGACTTTTATCAATTTGTTTCGTTCTTTTAAATAATTTGATTTTATAATCATATTAGACTTACAATTGTTTTTATAAATAAACAATTTCAATCTTTTATGTTGACTACTCTTACACTCATTATCAATGTCGATTGCCACTTATATGCATACCATCGACAACATCACCACTTTTCATATACATACTGTATATTGAAAATGAGATTTAAACAAACTCAATTACTTGCGTCGTGATGTTGTGCTCTTCTGTTGAACCTGATGGCACGGGTTAGATTCCAGAGGGTGATAAACCAAGTGTTTTGCTATTTTTCTTTTTCGTGCTCTTGGGAGGGCGTCAGTAGACAGAGATATTTTGAGAAAAACTTATAAGAGGATATTTTGGAAAGAAAAAATAAAAGAAGAAAAAGAGCATTTTATGAATTTTCTTAATTTTTAGTGGACTGTTAAGTAAATAAACATTTTTTGTTAGACAAAAGTCATCGTACCAATGATGAATGATTTTTTGGTCTAGTGGTTAAAAGTGTACAATTTTAACTTTCTTGAAGGTTTAAATTAAATTTAAAATATTAAAAAAACGAATATTACTAACTTAATGTCATTAAAAACTAATCACTAAGATGACGTTCAAAAATATAAATAAATAAATAAAAAGTCACCGTACGCATTAATCACAAAGGAAGATACGTCAATCACAATTAACACAGCCCTTTTACAGGTGAGAAGATTTTTATTTTTCTCTATAGCATTCATTGCAATTTTATTAAGTTATGATAAATAATTGCATCCGTATGGGTCGTGACAGTGTGTACTAGACCTATCATGTCAGCAACACACATCAGTAACGCTGTCCCCACATGTGTGATACAAGCTTTGGGACGAGAAGATGAACCCACACACAAGTGGTTAGTTGGTTTTTCTATTTTTAGTTTTATTTTTATTTTATTTTCAACTCAAGCACAGAAATACACATGATCAACTCTAATAATTGAAAACTCTAATACCATAAAACATCCACTATAACCATTGTTCAGTACCACAAACTGCTAATTTTTTTCAATATCCCCTTTATCAGACCACTACCACTACTATAATCTTAGATGTTGCTAAAAGTAATTACATCCCTATCACACCCTACCAACTTGCCAATGGTCTAACAAGGCATTAATTTTTAAGCGTTAAAACGCGCATTTAAAAATATATAGTACATAGATTTAAAAATGAATCAGTGAATTTAGCAAACCCGATCCTACAAAAGTTTCAGGGCAGCGTGAGACGTACCTGGTGGTGATGGCGAAGGACCACGCTGAGACGGTGGTGGGAGATCATGAGCCGAGTCGATGTAAAATTCATAAGTCTCATACCTAAGGTTACAACGTGCCATAAGAACTACTACACACAACTCTCCCGTTACACCACGAGGACATTCTATTAATTGCATTTTCCTCCAAACAATCGTCGCACTCCTGCTCTGTTAAAGCAGGAATACACTGCGTGAGCCCGTAAAGCGTTGTGTTTACGGCCCACGTGTCTCATCCATAGCAAACTTTTTCCATGAACCTCCAGCCGCTGCTACGCCTCGCAACTTGCTCATAAACGGTAGGAAAGATCATTGGCTTCTTTCTCATCAGGGAAAGAATTGTAGTTATTCAATTCGTAAAGATCTCTAGGCATATCATTATTACCAAGTATATTGGCATTAGAGTATTTCAATAAACAAAATTCATAATATATAACAGCTTCTGTTTGGTTAGGACATTCTTGTCTTAACCGATAAATAGACTCTCGTAAACAGCTTACACAGATGTTTGTCTCCAACGTCGCCACGACAAAGGCAGACCGCGTTGGCAGTATCGACTCTTGGACCCTGTTGACACGTTAAAGTACCGTAGCCTGTGTTTGTGGCCTGGAGAGAAGATAACGCGACATCGAGTTTCTACTATAAGAGCTATTGGTGGTATAAGTGCTACTAGCGTTGTTACACTTGAAGAAAGGGTATGCTGGTTGGGCTTTGATGAGAATATTATCTTGCAACATGAAAATAAGAATGAATGATAGAAGTGTTTTTTGGGTGAGTATTCTCATGTTTTTCTATAGTTTGTGGGGATGAAGAGAAAGAGATCCCAAGTGAGGATGGGCTGAAAAAATGTTGGGAATCCACTTGTGCAAAATTAAAGTTATGTATTTATAACAACGCGTATCATAAATAAGAAAAA
>JACCIY010000815.1:0-47893 GCA_025506505.1 Flaveria sonorensis | reverse complement strand
AGATAAAGCCCTGTTCGAGAAGGGTGATCTCCGATACAAGTTTAGAAACCCTACTTTGATAACTAAACAAAGACAACAACCACAACATCCTAAGAAGTAAACATAAATAGGAAGAATAGGGGCAATTAGGCTACAGTTACTCCTTAAACAATAGCTAACCATTCATCCACTAACCCCACTAGGCTGCTACCCTTGGACCCGGAACCAGGCCCACCAACCCACCCAATTAGGATCTGGGTTTGTATCATATTAATAACTTTATAGTCCTCTCTTCACTGTATTTGTCACTTTTATTATTTCCCCTCCCATTTTTACACTTCTTTTCTTTGCAAAAAGTTTATATTTTGCTGTATTTTTATTTTTCATGATCAAATTTGAATATCTAGTTTTACTTTATTATTTGGTCAACGAGGCATAAAATCTTCACATTATTTGTTATTTTTTAGTGATTTAATTCTTTAATCTTTTTTTCAACTGTAGCAATTGTCCTTTCTGAACTTCAAATTTTACTTTGAATATCATATTAGTTTTTTTATAAAAGAATATAGATTAACAACTTTATTTAAAAATAGTATTTGAATACTAACATAATAAAGGTAATAATCTTTTAGGAGAAACTCGTCCTTCACAATAAAAAAAGAAGAGTGAAATTCAAGAAGACATTATTTTCATGGCAAAATTGTTGAACGGACAAAAGATTTTGTTTAAGGTTTGGTACATGAAGAATGTTGGATAGAGTAAAGGTTTTATTTGGGGAATAGAATTTTGAAGAGCCAATATGGAATATAGGAAGAGGATTACCGTCACCAACATGGAGCTAGTCATTACCTTGATATACCTCAGTGGTCAAGGTTGATAAGTCTGGAGAGGCATGACCATTACACCGGTGTCAGGCTTCACATAGTCTCATATTGCGATCCAGCATCTGAAAAATTAGCATAGTTTGCCTGAGGAGACTGCCGAAAGTGGAAGAACCAGACTGATTTGGGGATTGGGAAGGAAGATGCCTATGCCACATCTGTTACAATGACCATAGACCATGTTCTGAGTGGATGCCCATGAAAACTGTTTAGAGGAGCCGGTATCACGGCTGTCCCGGTTTCTGTTGTTGAAAGCACCACGTGAGTTGCCCCGAAAAGTGCCACGTCGATTACCCCGATTGCCGTTAAAGGAGCGAGTTGTATAATTGGCCTGTGTTGCTGAATTGAGGGTGAAATGGGGTTAAGTTGGTATCCGAGTTGGTCGGCTAAAAGTTGGAGGTTTGAAAGTTGGGTTCGAATGGCATTTAAGTTGGGTGAAGACGGTTTGGTTGAGGCTGCAAAGGCCTGTGGAACAGCAGCAGGAGTAATAGAGGGGCTGCGATGAACACTTGTCATATAATCATGGTCATGAAGGAGGCCATGGAGTTCATTGAATGTCACGGTGGTTGTCGGTTAGAAGGTTGGATTTAAGACCATGATATTCTTCCTTTAAACCCGAGATAACTAGCATGACAAGGTCTTTGTCTTTCATACCAATGTTAGCAAGAGCAGTGGCATATTCTTGTGCCCTGGTAAGATAATCAGACGGTTTTTTCGTCTCTTCTCATCATAATTCTAAGAAGCTGTGTTTTTAGAGTATACTCACGTGAAGAAGTGTTGGTGCATATGCACGCTCTAGAGATAACCAGACTTCTCTGGATGTTTGGCCATGTACATGTTGGAAGTAGCTTCAGAGATGGTTGAGGTAATCAGCATACGAACGTGAGCATCATTTGATATCCAGTGAGGATAGCTGGGGTTGTCACTGGTTGTGGTTCCTGATGTGACAGTTTTTGGTGGGCATGGTATGGTGCCATCTATGTAACCGAATAGATTGTTGGAAATAAGGAATGGTTCAATCATTTGTTTCCAGTATCCATAGTTTGTAGGAGTAAGTGAGAAGGCGAATTTTATGGGAGTTTAGGGCTGTTTTCTCAGCATAGTTAGTGCTGCAATGGCTGCCATGGTTAAGATGATTAAGGCGATTAAGGCGATTAAGGCGACGGCAGTAGGGCTGCTGCTGCTGCTGCTGCTGTTTGTGACAGCAGTAGGGTTGAAGAGATGAGAAGATGATTAAGGTGACGGCAGTAGGGTTGCTGCTGCTGCTGTTGGTGACGGCAGTTAAGGTTGTGGGGCAGCGGTCGGTAGTTGTAGAATTGTGCGGCAGCAGGGTGTTTTAGGGTTAGGGTTAACCTGGCACTGATACCAAGTAAAAACCAAAGTTGTAATTGATTTTGATTGAATTGATAAAGATTACAGCAGATGTATAAATAGAGTCAAAGTTACATAAGTGATCCTCTAGAATGTAATAATTAAAAACAGGTTCTAATATTTCGTCCAACAGTTAGCCTACCCCTTCTATATTCAGATGCAAGTTAATTTTTTATGAAATCTTTTTTTTTCTTTAGAACATATAATATTATTGTACTTACCATTTATGTTTCTTTTGCACATAATTAGCTATTGGATAAGATGTTTGATGACTTTGCAAACCTCTGGATGAAAATGAAAATTCAAGTTAGAACCAAGGAAGAGCTTGATTATCAGCAGTACAGATTCAGGCCTCGTGCTTTTGATATCAAAAATATCATTGAAGTTGAACTTTCTACCCTCGAGAGTTCTATTGCAAATGAAGCTTTTTCAGAATGGCAAGAAATGGCTAATGAGGAAGTTGAAGTATCTGTTGAAAAGGTAACATTTCTACATGCTAAAAGCACTCCCTTGGATACTGTTATTAATGTTTAAAAGGTGGCAATTTCGCGCCATTTTGATCTATTAGTTTAAAAGAAACAAATCAAATTGGGTGATAGTTGGCCCAAGTGTATTTTTTAAATGCATAAAACATTATTTCTTCTACAAACTTGCTAATTAATGCAAGGACCTGCTTCGTATAGAACAATGTTGATAGCGAGCATGAAGTCTTAGAGAAAGATTGGGATCTCCTGCTGGAGTCTATGTTGAATGAAGTGGTCAATGTGTATAATACCATATTTGGTTCCATGGATCTCCTTCAACCTGTGAGCTGACTTTTGTACTTCATTCTTCATTTAATGATCAGTGAATTGAAATCGTATCTATATGATGTTGCTTTTACTCAGGTGGGATTTGTTCAAATATCTGATTCAGATAGGCTGAGTTCTTTTTTGAATTCCTATACTTTGGGTACAAGAGTAATAAAAGGTATCTGACTTTGGAATTATAATATTTTGTATGATCACTCTACATATATGTCTAATCTCATTAAAAACAAATCTCATCTAGATAATATTGTTTTCAGAATTAGAGGGCTTATTATGCTCAAGTTTGGATTCTAAACTTATCCCAGAACATGTATTACGTCTTTGCTTGGAGCATGATAAGGAATTTCTTTCACCTCATCTACCAAAAAGTTCTTCCAACTTCTACAAGGTTTTGTGTGCTTTTAATCTCTTCTGTTAATATTTTTATTTTGATTTTTATATATTGTTGGCATGTGGTATAGGATTCAAATGCTTTCTTGTTGGCTAAGATGGTTGGTCCAGTTATGAATCTTCAAGAGCGAATTCGTCATCTTATGAGTGAATGGGATGACCATCATGCTCTTCAGAAAATTGTTGATGTGATCGATATGATCTTGTCTATACCTAAGAACACCCCACTTGCTAAGGTCACTTTTACTTTCTATTTTCTCAGTAACATTTAATAAGTAGAACTATTGGCATTTACTTGTGTTACTTAAATATCAGTGTTCATGTGTTCATGGAAATATCATCTAGATGTTGCTTCTTTGTTGTTCCAGTTGGTCCTTCGTAATTATCCTTTACAGCTTCTACTATTTTACACTGTTTGTTGTTCTTTATAGGCTATGTTAGGCTGCAGTTTTTTACTTAACAGGGTTCGGAACCTTCAAGAAACTGTTTCAAAGTTCCCCCTTTCTGGTAAAGTTTTACTTTTGTCAGGTGTACATTTAGACCTAGTTTATAGCCTTAAGGGTCCATTTTTATAATTATTTTTATATTGCAGATCAGCTAGATCCAATTATTTCTCTTGTGTCCTCATGGCAAAAGATGGAATTTGAATCATGGCCTGCTTTACTTGATGAAGTTCAAGCACGATTTGACAAAAATGCTGGCCAGGTATAAGTCAGTCATTAATGAAAGTTTCATATATCAACTGTTTAAATGCCCTTTTGGAATTACTCGTTTTGTTATTTGTAATGTCTTAAACGCTTGGGTGCTATTGCAGTTATGGTTTCCATTATACTCTGTTCTTCGACAAAGTCATTCTGCAGATTCTGATGATTATGTTCAGGCCACGATGCAGAGGCATGTTTATAACTTGTGGTGTAACTAAGAGAAAATTTAGAACAATTTAAAGTTTTTTTAACATATCTAATTTTTTTTAACACAGTATGGAGGAGTTCATTCAGACTTCTAGCATTGGTGAATTCAAAAAGCGTCTTCAACTTGTTTTTGCCTTCCATGGCCACTTCGGACTTTGATTAGTCAAAATTAAGGTTTGCCAACCTCCTGTCTGTCTTCTGTAGGTTTTTTAAAATGGCTTAACAATAACTTATGTGTTAATATATTTCTTCCGTCTTATGTCATGCAGCCGAGGCCATGAGGTCAATTTGAAGATTTTGTACAATACATTTGGCTTTTACATTCAGTTCCTGCCAATGTTAGTTATTTTATAACATATTAAGTCAGTAATTTGTTACACGTGTTACAATGTTACGAAGAATTTTGACTAATCATTGTTTTTGGATTTTAGTATACTGGAGCAAATAGAATCTAACAGAAAGAATATTGAGGCAGAATTGAAAGAACTCTTGAAGTTATGCAAATGGGAACGTAATGAGTGGCATATGACAATGGAGACTTCAAAAGGACCCGTGAGAAATTTAAAAAGCTGGTTCAGAAGTATACTGTGAGTGTATAATCTTTATCTCTGTGTATATAAAAGCAAAATAAATATGGCTTAGGAATATTCCATTCCGGACATGTTCTACATTAATTGGCTTTTAGTTCTATCATTGGAAATTGATGGTGTCATCTATTTTGTTACTGTATATAAATACCCATGTTACTAAGTAGTTACTTACGGTAGTTCTAAAGCACCCCTTCTATTATTACCTGATTACCAAAAAGATAGATGTGATCTCTCTTTTTGTATCTGTTAAGTGCTAGCTAACATTTTCCAGCTTTATAATTTCTTTTAACAAATCCCCCATCTAAAAGTTATCTTTAGTACTTGAAAAGCAAACCAGATTTTGATATATATTTGATGTTTTTATTATTTTTAGTTTCACTGCAAATGTAGTTTAGCATAACCAGAACATATATATATAATGCATTTTATAAGATAATTTATGTATCTGTCTTATAAAAGTATGCCGTTAACATTTATATCCGTTTATACTATATAGTTGGTTTTGAAATGAAGCAAGTTTAATCTATGCTACGTTTGCTACCTGTGTCATGTAGGTCAATAGACAAGTACTTACAAAAGTCCTGTGGAATTGATTAGTTCATATTGTTGCCTAAATCAAACTGCAAGCAATTATTGTTTCTTGTTTCCCCTTATATGTTTTAATGTCACAGGATGTGCTGAAGCAACCTGTAATGCTTATTCTTAATCAAGCAGCTGCTCAAAGTGGAATAAAAACAACAACAGTTAATGATCGTACGTTATTTAGTAATTCTTATGAGAAATACAAGCAAGTTCTGGAAGTTGCTTGCCATGCAACTTGTTTCCGAAACAAAAGGAGGTAACATATGCTGGTTTAGTTATGAGTTTGTCAAGACTATGTTATGAAGTGGTCTCTATTTTTTAGGCACCCAACCATCAAATATTATAATAATTGTTCTAACAAAATCGGTTTTCTGGTTATAACTATCACATTACCCAACCCAACAAGAAGTGTGATCAGATGACCCATGTCAAACACGTATGTGGTTTGATCCATTAGCCAACCCATCTGACTCATCCATCTCACTACTTGTAGTTTGGGGTACAGGTTCATATGGTCTTCTGCTTGGAAAGATATAGTAGTTCTTGCACGGGAAGATATGCGTGCTGCATATTCTAAAGTGTCTGACCACACATGTGTGCAGTTGGAGGAAGCTGAAGGTATTTTTCGTCTTTTTTGCTGTAAATGTACAGTTGTTTTATTTGCATTTAATGTATTCAACGACGTGGAATTTATAGGTGATATAGATATCGCCAACAAGTTCATAGATTTTCAGTCCTCAAGTGGTGTTACAATGGAAGAGTGGGATCAAATCCAATACACATTTGAAAAAATTAGCACAAATCTTATTGATTGTGGTGAACTTTGGAAGGATGATGATAAAAGGAGTTTGGTAAAAAGAAGATCTCTCTCTGGACTACTAAAACTGTTGGATAATTGTGGACTATCTAAGCATAGAGCTGCATTCATTGAGGTACAAAATATACTTTCCCTATTTCCATAAATGGCATAGGCTGGATAACAGCCTAATACAGGGATAGGTAATTTAGTAATATTATTTTTGGTGGTTTATGGATCAAAAATTCAGTTTGGATGTCTTTTGACCCATTTGAGATAAAACAACTCATAAGTAGATAGGCCAAAATTGCATCCTCTATTGTGTAGGGATATGATTAGGTTACATAGGAACCAGACACTCTTCGTTGGAAGTGTGTTGTATTTGTCTGACCTTTGAAAGTCTCATCAATACTGTATCTGATGATCATTTTCTTTTGGTGGGGGTTTGTATCATATAGGATCAATCCGTGAAGAATAAATCAAGCCGATGGTTTCTCCAACCAGCTTATGTTATGGAGCATTTGCTTCTTAAAGAAGGGAGATTGTCCTCTGGAATCCTTGATGTTGCTGCCCTAGAGAAAGCTCAAAATCTTTCCATGGATAATCCAGAAACTGTCTGGAAAACTGCAAATGAATACTTTTTCAAAAGTATATCTTCCTTGCGCCATTTGCAAAGAGTTTGCTTGAACTTTCACAAGGATTTTACTCTTCAAGAGGTAACCATAGAAACCATTCTTACGGATTATTATTTTTCTTTGAAAACAATGCATCTGGTTTTTAATCATCAAAAGGTCAAGATTTTTCAGCTTGCGGAACTCAACACCTAGTTAGTGTCAGGATTTCTTTGGGAATCCGAAATAAATCTTTGTTGATTATTCATTTATTATCAGAGGTGGCAAAATGGATGGGTTGTGCAATTCGTTGACCCTTCAACACCTGTTTCTGTTTTTTTAAAATATGTAAAATAGTTAATTTATTAAATAAGTTTATGAAGACTATGCTGTCATAATATAATCTTATTTTCAATCTTATATCCTCTCAAGTATGTAATTCATTTTGGGGCGGCTTTTGACCTTTTGACCTGTATGCTATTACATTTTATTGAACTTTTTTTGTGTAGGTTAATAGGTCTATTTCTTACGTGATCATCTTGTTGAGATACAAAATTCGCATAGAGCTGCTGCCTATGATCTTGCCAATGGCTTGGAACTTTTAAAGAGGCGCAGTTTGCCATTAAAGAATCTATTTTCAAGCTGCTCGGGGAGCTCCTTTTCTCACAATCAAGTTATTGTATCCAAATGCATGTGGCGGCAAAAGGTTTTTCTTTTTTAAACTGCATTCGAATATTTATATAAGATGATGGATACTTATGGACCTTATATGATTATGATACCATACCCCAATTTATTGTTGCAGCAACTTTTTGACGCTATGTGCAACATATTAAATGATGAATGTTTGTTGCTAAAAAGTGTGGAAACAACCATTTGAAGAGTTGCCCAAGTGTTGGAGCTGCTGCTAGTCAGATTCATCTTTTCCTAGAGAAATTTTCACCAGAATTCAAAAAGTCTAAGGTACTATATATTTGGTTCAAGTTCATTATAGTTCAAAATCAGTTATGCCTAAAAGATACATTATAACTAAATAACAGGACAATTACTAAAATGCAAGTAAGCAACTCTCCTAACAAGTGTTCATTTTATTAGGGAACAATTGAACATGACATTTAATACTTTTTTTTATCATTATTCTCATTGGCAGTTTAAATTTCAAAACTGTTCATGCTAACGTTTTACCATATCAACAGGAAATGCTGGATAATTATCTTTTTGATGATTGTGGCAGTCTAATTAGCACATCAGTTATATTATATCCTTATAGCATCACAAAGAAAATGGAACAGTTTGTCCAAGAAAACTTTCTGTTACTTAAGAGGTTTAAAGAGCAATTATTTGATACTCGTAAGCAAGATCTGCATGCAGGATTAGCAAAAAAGGTTCTGCTTGACCATTTTGAGGACATCATCACAAACGTATATATTTTTCTTAGTAATGATTAGTTTTTTTTCATTATAATCTCTCTGTCCAATTATGTGAGTTTTGTTGAATCTTTCAGGGTAACCTTTTAGATGAATACTATAATTCTGCTTTGGAAGAACGGAATCGGGGAAAAGTTAATGGTACTGATGATATTTCAAGAGCTGAAGCTCGGTTCACTGAGTCCCTTAGGAGAACATGCAAACAAATTGCTGATAGCTTTGATGGAGTTAGTTCGGTCAATAACAGGCTTGACACCTTGGAGGATTACCTGGGAAATATCACTAGTTGGCAAGTTTTGTTTGCTTCTAGAGCAGAGAGTTTGAAGTTGCAGACTGTACATGATGAATTAGTGCAAACACTGAATTTAGCTGTAAATTCCTTCTTATCCCTCTTTTTGGTTTGTTACTCTGTGTTTTGAGCTGATTTTGACAACTTCTTACCCTAGTTTGATTTAATTTACACAGGGAGAACTCGTGAACCTTTATGGAAATGAAGAACCATGCATATATCTGGTAGAGGCTCAACTGAAGCATATGTATTCTCTATTGGACCTAATGATTAACTTCGGCACCAGTCTTCTTAGTGACTTTATGGTGGCTCACAGTACTGTAAGTTTGGCCTATTTGTGGGATTTTCTTCCTTGAACTATTATTTCTGAAACATTGACTATAAATGGCAATGGTAATTTACTGTTTTAAAGTCTTCGAAAGTTTTTTTAATTGCATACTGCATAATGACTCGACCGGACCTGCCCAGCTCATACTAAAAATGACTCATTTCAACCTGAACCGGATTTGAACCCTTGCCATCTCTAGTTTTAAGTGGCACGATTTGTCTCACCCTCACAACAGTTTCTTTTTTCTGTCTTTATTTGGTACAGTTATCTATGGTTTCACACGCACTAGCAGAGATTTTCGCTTCATTATACTCGCATGGTTATGGGTGCGCAACTGAAAACCAAGAGGAAGACAATGGTGCGCAAGACGCTACTGGAACTGGTATGGGTGAGGGCGCTGGGGTTAAAGATGTAAGTGAACAGATAGAAGATGAAGATCAACTACTTGGAACTGAAAAGGTACATTATGGACATATGCACTAATTGACATTCTATTGAATATGGATTTTTCCGCACAAAATAGAAAACAACTTGCATCTTATTATTGATTTTGCAACAACTGACCAGTTCAACTGAATAGCAGGTCATGTTTTTGCTGAGTTCTCAAATTTTGTTTACGTGACATGTTTGTCATTTAGTATATATCTGCATGGCTGCATGCCACCTGGCTTCTGATGTGACATTCAGTAACTATTCTTAATACAAAACTTTAAAAAAATATAAAGTATTCAAATTTCAAATTTCTAACTATTCTTAATACAAAACTTTTAATTTTTTTTTCACACAAACATATTTTGTATATGTTGTATCTGATGTGGCGGCTGGCATAATACAACCAGTGCCATGTCAGCATTAGTGGAAATTTGTAAGTTGCATTCTCTTTCATGCTTTATTTAGAGTTGGTTGGCTGAAATAGGGAAAAAGTGTATTGCATGTTTTCACTATTTTTTTTGCATGTTTTTTTTATCGTAGCGTATATATCTATTAGGATATTAATTTTTTTCATACAAATTTGTGAAATTAAAAAAAAAAATCACATGAGCATATTTGTATTGGTATTTGATGTGACAGGCGGCATGTCATCAAACACTACCACATCAGCAGTTTGCAAGTTAAACAGTTGGATTTTACAATTAATATGTTCTAAGTTGGTTTTCAATTTTTTGCCTGATTTAAATTGGAAAAACGGTAAAGCTGATTTCTATTGATGCAGTTTGCCCTAATGTTATATAATCTATGTTACTGCAGGCTGGTGAAGAACAAGATGCATTGAATAATGTTCCAAGTAAAAATGATAAAGGGATAGAGATGGAACAAGATTTTAATGCTGATGCATTTAGTGTTAGTGAGGATGAAACTGATGATGAAAACAATGATGAAAGTGATGAGCCAGAACTGGATTCTGCCATGGGTGAGACTGGTGACAACAGTGAAATTGTTGATGAAAAACTTGGGGAGAATAAAGATGATGGAAGTGATGAAAATCCTGATACAAATGAAAAATATGAGACTGGGCCGTCTGTTAAGGATAATGATCCAAGTGGTAGAGAGCTTAGAGCTAAAGAAGACAATGTGGCAACTACGGATGAAGCAGGGGAGTTAGATCCTGATGAATCCAACAAACAGAGTGATGAACATGATGATAGTGTTGCTGATGAGGGTAATGATAATGGTGAAGATATGGATATAGATAAAGACGAAGCATTTGCTGAACCTACAGGATTGAATCCTGATGAGCCCAATGGGGATCCTGATGATGATATTGACTTGAATCAGCAAGATGATGTAGATCAACATGAAGATGAAGGAACTGAAACCCTTGATGAATCAGCCGATGGTGAACAGGAAAATAACCAAGAAAACCGGGATGAAAATGGTCCGGAGGCGTTGACTGAAGCTTTTGAGATGGAAACTGAAGAAACCAACCAAGAAGATAAAACTGATGCTGATATGGAGACACAAAAGAATGACATTACTGCGCCTGTTGCTAATAATTTTGATTCTGAACACCAGCAAAGTTTTGAATCTGCCACTCAACCTAATAGCGGGTCAAACAGAGCATCAATGACAAATGTATCTTCGGAAGTTACATGGTCAAATACTGATGATATGCAGAGTGAGTTAGCTCCTATACAAGGTTTACCTAATTCTTCACAAAATGAAGTTAGTGTTGCTGGCTCATCTAAAGCTGGGAAACTAAATGATGAAAATATTAGTCATTTACCTGAGGTTGACTTGTCTTCTCTTCAGAAAAAAGAACCAAACCCATTACGTAACATTGGTGATGCCCTTGATGGCTGGAAAGAACGGGCCAAAGTGTCGGTTGATCTAGAAGAGAAGAAAAACGATCCATTGGATAAAACGGATGGTGGAGATGAAGATCAAAATGCAGATGAATATGGTTTACTTCTGGGTTTGAGCAAGGGACAGCTCAGGCACTCGGGCCAGCTGCAGCTGACCAGGTGGATAAAAATATTGACGTGAAAGAGCCTGCTGATGGAGAGGGTGATGGTGGGCCCGCAGACCGGAAGGATGAATCTGAAATGGACATTGAAGAACAAAACCATGAAGGGCGACCTGTTATGAATTATCCACTAAACATCAGTAATACTATCCATGACAAGATGGAAGTTGAAGAAACAGATATTCCAGATGAAGCTCCTGAAGTTCTCAACCTTCTTGAAGATTTTGACCGAAGTCAATTAGAGAGTTCAGTGTACGTGAAAAGGTCTTATATGACAAATGATGTGAGCCAATTCGGTCAATTTTCTATTGTTGAAGATGATATGGGCAAGTCCCACGATTATGAAGACGTTTCCGGTAAGATGAAAGATTCTGCTACTGCTTTATGGAGAAAATATGAGTTGCAAACAACAAGATTATCTCAAGAGTTGGCTGAACAGTTACGTTTGGTTATGGAACCGACTCTTGCTAGCAAGCTTCAAGGGGATTATAAAACTGGGAAACGGATTAACATGAAAAAGGTATAAATTTTCTTGTTACCCTCTTCTTTCAAGTTGGGCAGGTTGGGTAAGCATCTTTTATCATAGGGGTCAAATCTGCACTTCCAAGCCTTCATATAATTTTCCTGGTCTGTTAATTTTGGATGTGGCAAGATCAGTGTGGGAAACAATTTGTGTCGTGACATGTTTCTTTTTACTACAGTTCCAAACAAGCCAGGCAGGTTGACCGGCAAGCCAATTTTATTATCAATTTATCACGAGATTAAATATTCCTATAATCATGATATCTAATTGACAAAACTATACTTGAATAAAAGTAGTTATGAGGTTGTAAAGTTAGAATAGACTTTAGGCCATTCTCAGAATGTTTGATCCAAAACTATCATGTTGGTTATTTCCAGGTAATACCTTACATTGCAAGTCACTATCGAAAAGATAAAATATGGTTGAGACGGACCCGGCCGAATAAGCGAAATTATCAAGTTGTGATTGCTGTAGATGATTCTCGAAGTATGTCAGAGAATAATTGTGGAAATGTTGCTATTGAAGCTTTAGTGACAGTTTGTCGTGCAATGGCTCAATTGGAAGTTGGGAATTTGGCTGTTGCGAGTTTTGGTAAAAAGGGAAATATTAAATTACTACATGACTTTGATCAGCCATTTACCGGGGAAGCTGGCATTAAGGTTAGCATTCCTTAGAGGTTGCAAGGTCAATTCATTTACTTATGAATGGGTTGACTCAGGATGTGTTTTGTATGAAATGGATTAAACTAGAAAGAGGGAAATTCATGAAATGAAAAAGAACTCCACAATTGATCTTAGCAGCCAACATCATGTTTAACTGATTTTATCTGAAACTTGTTGATGTGGCACTGGCAGATGCTTTTGCTAGCTGCCACATTTTGATTATGTAAAATCAAAAATAAATTTATCTTCTAGCTTGAAAAAAAGTTACTACTTAAGAATTTGTGAAAATTAATCAAGTATTAGACACCACATCAGATTTTCATATGCATTAAATGACAAATTTAAAGTTGGCTGATTAAAACATGAAAATTGTAAATTTTCATATTACTTCCAATTTGCCGAAAAACTATCATAAAGGCCAAACGAATTGAAAGTCTCTTAGTGTTTGTTTCTATTGCACGTAGTAGTCTAATTCATTGGTGCTTCAGATGCTCTCGAGTCTAACATTCAAACAAGAGAACACAATAGCTGATGATCCCATGGTTGACCTCCTAAAATACCTAGATAACACACTAGATTCTGCTGTAGTTAATGCGCGGTTGCCATCTGGACAAAATCCACTAGAGCAGCTTGTTTTAATCATAGCCGATGGCCGTCTCCATGAGAAGGTATCTTTTCAGTCATGAGTAAAAAAGTAATTGGACAACTTGTTTTCTTATGTTTGACTTACCACTTTAATTTTCATCTATTTTCTGTATGCACAGGAAAATCTGAAACGTCGTGTTAGAGACATTTTGAGCAAAAAACGAATGGTTGCTTTTCTTCTTTTGGATAACCCAAAGGAATCAATAACAGAAGTTTTGGTAATTGCACTCTTATCTTTTACCACTGAATCTGTAATAATTCTTTTAGCTAATCGAGGCGTGAAACTTTTTAACAGAGAATCCAGATCAAACCAATTTGTTGTTTTTTCTTATCTTCTTTCAGGAAGCATCATTTGAATCTGGGAAATGTGGTGTGGTTAAATATATGGATTCTTTCCCATTCCCGTTCTATGTCATCCTAAAAGACATTGAAGCTCTTCCAAGAACACTTGCTGATTTATTAAGACAAGTAAGCGATAAAAATCTCTTAACTTTTTGTTCTTATATCCGTTAGATTTTTATTTGTTGACCCCTATGTTTTCTACCAACCAAATTGCAGTGGTTTGAGCTTATGCAGCATACAAGGGACTAATTGGCTGGCTGTCTGTCTTTTGCACAAATGTTCATATTACATCAAAACTTAAGACAGGAACTTAGGGTTTGAATATGGCGAGGAAAGGAAAACATTCACAATTTTGTCACTTTAGAAAGTAAGGTGTATAGCTTTTCCTTTTTCAAATTTTGTATTTGTAATTATTTACAACTTAGAAAGGTTGCAGAAGCCTCTATTTTTCCGAATGGTAATATTTTCTTTTTTTGTTGATTCTGTTTTCACTAATCTAATAATGATTACTATAAGGTAGCGTTTGGTACGCAGGAATGAGGGACGGAATGGAATGAACCATTGAGGGTGAATGAATAAAGACATGTTTGGTTGGTGAAGGTAATGGAATGAACCATTACATAGTTGATTTGATACCCTCGAATTCATTTCATCCATCCTTTTTTTTTTTTCATTCCGTCCCTTTTTCCATCTTAGTCACCAACACCACCCACTCACCCACCACAACAACCATCACCGACCACCAAGATCATTCGTCACCGGCAACCACCACCGGCCACTTGCGGCGCCTCCCACCAACGGCCACCATTGCCGTCGGCCACCACCGCCCCTGGAACACCACCGCCAGACACCGTCGCCGCCGCCGGAAACCACCGAAGGCCACCACCGCCACCGGGAACCACCGGCAGCCACTTCCGTCGTCGGAAACCACGGCCGTCGGAAACTACCGCCGTCGGAAACTACCGCCGGCCACCGCCGCCACCGGAAGCCACCTTCGGTGGCCCGAGCCGCTGCCAGAAACCACCTCCGAAGGCCACCACCGCCAGAAACCACCGAAGGCCACCACCGCCAGAAACCACCGAAGGCCACCAACGCCTTTGGAAACCACCTCCTGCCACCGCCGCCGCCGGAAACCACCGTCGCCGGAAACCGCCATCGGCTACCACCACCGCTCGCAATCACCATCATAACTACTTTTACATTTTATTGTTTTGTTTTTTCAAACCTAACAAACAACATAAAATAGTGATTTATTTATTTTTAAAAGGTAACCAAACAGGATAATAAAATGAAATGATTCATTTCATTATCTCATCCATTTCATTCTCTCGTTCGTTCCATTTCTTCGTCTATTTCTTTACCCTATATCAAATAGACCCTAAGTGTTACTATTATCATCAACTCACATTTCTTGTATCCTGTAAGTGAACGTGTATTTTACATATTAAAATATACTATGAAAAGTTGTATAACCATATCAACATATAAGTGGAATAATACAACGAATGATATCTGTTTTTTCCTGTGACCAAACAATAAAAAAAACACAATACAGACCAAGATAGAATGGTATTGTCCACACTGCAAAGAGAACTTATGGTTAATGCATCCCTAACATTTGTTTAATTTACATCCTTACGGTTTCAAAAATACGAATGGCCCCTAATGTTTCATTTTTATATCCATTTGTATCGAAAACCCCAACACCGTTAATTATTTCGTTAATTTTTAATAAAAAAATTAAAACGCCCTTAAAAACTAAAAATAAAAATAAAAAAATTATGAGACGATATCTTCTTCTTCTTTTTTAACCACACAACCACCCACAACCCGTTGCCGCCACCACCCAAACCTTCTTCTTCCTCTTTTCTCTTCGCTTCCTCCATCTCTCCACCGTCGACGTTTCTGTACATTGGAACTGTTGAACCCTCAAGAACAACAACTGAATCGACAAATGGGGCTTCAAATGGGTCTCGGTATAACAAATTGAACTCGATTAAACGATCTGATACTATCGTCCCAGCCCTGAACTGCAGCCACTCACGCCGTTGAATAAACCTCCGTCGTCGCCGCCTCCTTCGGCGATATCTGCAGAAGCCTGATTTGACCCGAAGGGCGAAATTCGCTAGCGATCACTAACGGACCCAGAAGGGCGAAAATCGCCGTACCACCACCTGCACCTGATATGACCCGTTTGCATTCTAATCTGCAGAAGCCTAATGTTCCACTTCCACCGCAACCACCACCGCCGCCTCTGCCGTTGGCGCCACCGGAAAAGCTCCTAAAGCCCAGAGCTTTTCCGATGAAGACCACACCAAAATTGGAATCAAAGAGTCCTAGTGCTAAAGTAATCCCTAGAATTGTGAAGACAATGTCTAATCAAGATGCAAACAACAGTGATCTTCAAGCGGATGATGTTGTGGCGGAGACCGAGTGGTTGTGGTGGTGGTAATGGGGTTAAAACTGATCCCTTTAGACGTCAACAAGATCTGAATTAAAACCAAACGAGTGGCTTCGAAACACACAGCCCCAAGCTGGAGGCGTCAGAGAAGAAGGCGGTGGGTGGGGCTGTGTGTTCCGATTCGCTGAATCTCAGCACGATAACGCTTCCTGAGCTTCTCCATCTTATGTCTGCACTGAATCGAGGTTTTCGGTGGGCCAGCTAACGTGCACCGGGCGGCGACACCGTCGTCGACGACTTCTTGCCAGTCGGGGGCACGGAGATTCCCTCGCCGGAGGGAGTACCATTTCTCACGGTACACTTCGATTAACGCCACCGTCTCGCCGTCGGACCAGCACGACGGAGGTATCCGGCGAGATCCGCCTTTGGACGGCGGTGGTTGTTGAGTGGCCATGATAAAGGTGGGGTGGGGTGGTGCGGTTGAATTGGGATCGGGGTTAGGTGGGGTTAGATGATAAAGTTGGGTTGGAAATGGATGGAATATGAAAATAATAAAAAATAGGATTAAAAGAAAATAATAAAAATATTCTTAAAAAAAACAAATAATGTGGGGCCTGTTAACAGACTTGACTAACATCGTTAGTCATTTTAATTCAAATGGTTACATAACAAAAACATTAGAGATGTAAACGGTTAAAACTGTAAACGTCAGGTATGCAAATTGAAGCTTTGAAACTATAGGGACGCAAACTGTTAAAATGAACAAACGTCAGGGATGTAAATGGTAATTTACTCATATTTAAATTTAGTTTGTTCCATCTATTTGATTAGATAAATATGGTTTGTTTTTCTAGATAAAGTTAAAATCATATTAGAAGTCATAGATAGATAAGTATAAACTAGATTATATAAACTCATGTTTGGTAAGTTGTAACTAAGTTTTTTGGTTATAATTTTCTTGATTATAATAAAGAGTTTGGGGGTTATCCAAATAACATGTTCCTATATTACCGTTTGGGACTTAATCGCATAGTCACCTTCGTGTTACAGTTTATCTGTGCCCCTCTATGCTATAAATATCTGTTCATTAGGCCGCAACGAATTTATTGAACACGAATAAGATCTTGTTTGTGTTTATTTATTAAGGAAATAAACATTTTCATTAACTGTTTATGTACACTAACAGAATAAGAATTTTTTATCGTGTTAAAATAAACATGTTCCTAAACTGTTCATGAACACCTGTCGAATATAAAAGAGCGTAAATGAATATAGACAAGCACAAATAAATGTTTATGAACATACATGAATACAAATGAACATTCAAGGAAATAAACAAAATACAAACAATTATATATTTATATTTTTATCATCACAAACTTGAAGCAGAATGCAACAAGAGTTAAATACAATATTTAAAATAACCATTCGAAGATACTTAACATGGTTATCATGAACGTATTAATATAAAAACTAAAACATGTCAAATTTAACACAAACTGAAAATATAGTTAAATGGGGTTTGTAATGACAGATATCATTCATTTGTTGAACCTAGCCCACTTGATCAATTTTTCATTCTCTCATTAATTCTTATGAAGATAGCAAACTTGTATTTATCATTCACAAATTAATCTTTGTTTATGCTGCTAACTCTCAGCTATGCCGGGTGATTAGAATATCAGCTTAACAGGCTGACAATCGGTAGATTATGCTGAGCAAAACTGCTTGAAACGTGAGGTTGATCTGTAACATTAACTACTTGTGAAACATACAAGACCTGCCCAAACTAAAACTAGTAAAACTAGAGCTTTGGGCTCCCACTTTTGCAAGGGCCTCCATATTCTATGTAGTGTTTTATGTGTAAAAGTTAGATGGGGCTGGTCACTCCATTAATTCAATTGGGCGTACAATCCAATGACACGGGAGCCTAAAGCCTTCTAACTCATGTTTGATCAATTTTAAAAAAAGAAAGAGTAAATTACCATTTGTATTCCTACGGTTTTAAATTGTCATCTAACCCTAACGTTTCATGTTATCTTCATTTGAGTCAATGTTGTTTCATTTTTATATCCATTGAGTCTAAGTGACTAACATTGTTAATATTTCTGTTAAAATTATTATTGAAAAGACTAAACTACCCTTAAAATTAAATAATAACATAAATGGCTCCCATCCATCAACATCTTCTTCTTCATTCAACACCACCACCAACCACCACCGCTCCTCCTCCGGCCACCACACCACCACCCGTGGCCACCCCTCCTCTAGTCGCTTCACCACCGCCAGCCACCACTCCTCCCGTCGCATCGCCACCACCGGCACCCCTCCTCCCGTCGCATCGCCACCAGCGGCACCCCTCCTCCGGTTGCAACACCGCAACACCGCCACCTGCAACTCCTCCTCCCGTCGCATCGCCACCACCTACAACTCCATCACCGGCTCCTCTTGCTTCTCCCCTTGCGCTTGTGCCCATGTCATCTCCAACTCCGACAGCTCCTACTCCGGCGGTCTCTACCGATCTTTCTCCGGCACCGTCGGCTATAGATGTGGTACACTCACTTATAGATCTGGTTCGCCGGAGATGAGGTTTGGCTGGAATGTTCCCGGCGGTACACGTGTACGTTCTTCTCCGGCGACGCAATTTGCTCTTCCGGAGGAGGATTATCAGGATCTGGTGTATGCTGCCTCAGGGGAAATTGCAAGGATGAAGATAAAGATGACGATGACGATGAAGATGAAGATGATCACCGTCAATGACGACGTTTTGGCTACCGGAGGTCTCGTCGGAGCCCCACATCTTCCTGAGATAAAGGTGGCGATGGTTCTTCTGGCCGTGGAGGTGGCGGTGGTGGTCCCGCGACATCGGCGGTGGTGGTGCGGCGACGACGGTGGTTGCAGGGGCGACGGCGGTGGACATAGAAAGGGAGAAGAGAGATAGAGAGAGAAAATAGAAGGGTGGGGTGGGATGTAAGTATTTTATTTAATTAATAAGGATATTTTTGTCATTTTATAAAAATTAACGAAAAAATCTAACGACGTTAGTATGTTGGACTCAAATGGAAATAAAAATGAAACGTCAGGGGGCGGATGACAATTTTGAAACTACAGGAATGCAAGTGGTTAAAATGGACAAATATGCAAATGGTAATTTAACAAAAGTTTACATCGAAAATTAAATAGGCACCTCGTGACTTGCGCAATTAAAACTGAATCGGCAACATGACAATCTGCAGTCTTTTTCCCTTCCAGAATCCCAGAGTTCGAGTATTCTAGTTTGATGATTCTGATTTATTGATTACGGTTTCGTTTGAAACTTTGCCACGTTATGTGGTTCTGAACTGTTGATTCTACACATATGTGTGATTGTGTGAGTCTTGTGAATTGCAATCAAAGGTTTCGATATAGTCATTCATATTCAGATTGTGATTAAAGGTTAGAACTAAGAAGGGTTCGGTTTCTCAAAGGCTTCGATTTTGATGCTCGGACTTCATTTCACAATGTCAATATCTCTCAATCTGATTCTAGATTTTAAAATTTTGAATTCAATTCTGATTTTTATCGGTGGTTTGATTCTTTATTTGTTAAATAACAATTAACTTGATTGATTTTGTATATCTGGTGTGATTACTAGCTATTACATGTGAGCATTGAGCCATTTGCAAGTAAGTTGTTGAATCAGATTCTCTATTTATGCTTGATTTTAATAATTGAATTTTAATTTGCAATTAACATAGTTGTTTAGTAAATAGTGTTTGAAAATTTGTAAAGTAGATGTTTTATGTGTGATCAACCGTAATCCTCTATTGAGTATTATTAAGAATATATAACAAAGGTACAATCGATAATAAAAGAAGGATCAATCAACAAGCCTAACTAATAGGAGATATATACTGCAATACCAATATTATACATAAATAATTTATATTGCTAATAGGCCCCCGCAGTTGGAGACGTAGCCGGACGAAGGCACAAACTGGAGCGAAATCTGTTGAAGAGATATTTGGGTAAGCCCTTAGTAAAAATGTCCGCGTACTGATAATCTGTAGGAGCATGAAGGACATGGACTTCGCCCACGCGAACTTTATCTCGAACGAAATGGATATCCATTTCCACATGCTTGGTTCGTTGGTGCTGAACGGGGTTCTGAGTTAAATAAACAGCAGAGACATTGTCGCAGTAGACGAAGGTAGCTTGCGATGTTGAGAAGCCAAGTTCAAGCAATAAGTTACGAATCCAAGATGTTTCAGCAATTGCGTTTGCCACCCCACGATATTCCGCTTCGGCACTTGATCTAGAAATCGTGGGTTGGCTTTTAGAACTCCATGAAACTATGTTTCCTCCCATGTAAACACAATACCCCGAAGTGGAACAACGAGAGTCAGGACACCCGCCCCAGTCAGCGTCCGAATAAGCGGTAATGGACGTGGACTTGGAGGGGAAAGGTGTAAACCAAAGTCAATGGTGCCTTTGACATACCGAAGTATGCGTTTAAGAAAGGAGAAATGTGGCTCACGTGGGTCATGCATGAACAAACAAACCTGTTGGACCGCATAGGTGAGGTCGGGCCTGGTAATGGTGAGGTACTGCAGTGCCCCTGCTTGACTGAGATATAAAGTACCGTCCGAGATCAAAAAGAAGTATTCGCAGAATTCCCGCACCAAATAATGATAACAACGGTCTCTTGAATTCCACAGAAACCAAAAAATCAAGGCGCACGGTGAGAAAAGTTAACCACTAAGCAGACTCTGGGCAAGGTCAAGAGCAATCTTTTACTGAACTTGAGAAAGTCAAACGTCGTTTAAGAAAAATATTTGTATCCACTTCCAAACCTCCCGAGAAATCAGAATTAGACCCTGAAAAAAACTTCACCTGATTTGAATAAGGTTTCAGTCTCCCCTACTCCAGACTTTTCAGAGAAAAACAATGGTTCAGTAAATGGTTCATATGTTGAGAGCGTTGAACAGCCTGAGCCAGAAGAACCCCTAGTTCAACCTCCACCTCCAGATGATAAACCACTTGATCAACCTCCCATTGAGCCACCACCACTAGAAACCAATGGGGAGCATGATACCGAAGCACCTGCAAACGTGGAGGTAAATGGCAAGGAAAATCGTTACCAGCAAAACAAGAATACCATGAGAGTGTACCACAGAACACACCCACCTTGCCAAGCTACATGGCAGCCACTGAGTCAGCAAAGGCCAAACTTAGAGCACAAGCAGCAGCAAAGGCGGCAGAAGAAGGTGCTGAGGATGGTTTCACCAGGTGGCGATCTCTACCATCCTTCACTAGTAAATTGGTATCACATTCGCCACGCGTTCAAAAGCCTTTACATGCCAACGGCAAAGGAGGAGCTAAACCTAACAAATCCCGGATAACACCTAGAGATGAAAAAGTGACCCAGACAGGGTGGAGGAGGTAATTACAAGGATCAATCAACAAGCCTAACTAATAGGAGATATATACTGCAATACCAATATTATACATAAATAATATTTATATTGCTAACATTATATTTGAGTTTTAACCTAATTGTTGGTATGTGGTTGTTTATGCACAGTATATGTTTATTAGAGTTGTATTGTTTAGTAGTTCTTTTATGCATTAGGTTTGTTTGCAACCCACTAGTTTAGTGAATGAGTGCTTGGTTAGTGTTTTATTGTTTTTTTACCCGAATTTATTATCTGCAAGTATAATGTCAACTAGGGCCTTGTTATTATTATTTTTGTTCGCTTAGGGCGGCCCTGGAAACATAACAATTAATTAATAGGATTTCCACTTAGGAGCTCATGTGTTTAATAGCCTTCATTCATAAAAGCAACAATATATGGATAACGTATTCAAGCATTCCTTACCAACTTTTATTTTTAATTATATTAAAAATCATTATTAATATTTTAATTAAATAATACTTTTTATAAATTATTTATTTTTTCTCTCTCATCGCCTTACAATCACGTTTATAAATATTAAAAGTTATACAATACTGTATCACACAGAAGAAGGAGAGTTAATTATTAAATAACATAAAAACATAAATAAAACCAAATGCATTATATATTAAATAAGACATAACAACTTTCGATTATAAAGTCACAAATGAGCAAAAACCTCATTGTAAGCTACATTTGTAGTAACGTTAGTAAGTTTGCCCTCATTATCTAAAGCTAAGAGTTTTAATTCATTTTTTACTCTTGACTTGTGACAAGAAGACATAAAACTTACTATGCGTAAAAACATACTCTTTTAAGTACAAACCGACTTTTGAAAAAGATTGACCTCAACTTTTGTTTATTGTCATAGCGAAATATACAGACAAATGAAACTGTATTCTTTTAGACTTAAAAAGAATCTTTTAACAGGTCAATTCGTGAGCTAGAATGTTATTTATTATTTATTTAATACTAATTTTAGTAAACTCGTTTATTATACGGGTTAAAAAATAAAATATTAAATATAATGAATATTTATGAAGTTAAAATGATATTCTAAAATAAAATACGATTAAATTACATATGAGTAATAAAAATAAATAATAAAATAATGATATTAATTTGAAAAAAAATTCAAAAAAAGTTAAATATAAATGTCATTTTTTTTAAAACATTAATTTTAAAATATTTTATATTTTAAAAAATTAGATGTTTTAAAAAAGATTTTTATTTTATAAAAATTTGTTTTCTAGAAATAACATTAATAAAAAGACATCTTTCTTAATTTATTAAAAAAATTAGTCTAAAAAATTAAAATTATTTAATATTTCTTAATTTAGATAATTATTTTAGAGGAGAGAGATGCGACAAAAACGAACTTAGGGGGCCTAAGAATGTATCAAGTGTCTCACTAAGTTACTTTTTTAGTATTATATATAGATTTAAAACTAACGTTAGTAAACCCGTGTATTATATGAGTTAAAAAATAAAATATTAAATATAATGAAAATTTAAAATTACGTATAAATAATAACTATAAGTAATAAAATAATGATATCATCTTTTAACCTATTGTTTTTAAACTTTTTTGCAAAAAAAAAGTTAAACATTTTTTCAAAAACAAACCGTATTAGAAAATGTCATTTTTTAAAATTTCTTATTATATCTCCTAATTTTAATTATTTTTAGTTTATAAAAAATTTACTTTTTAAAAAAACAATATTAAAATATTTTATATTTTAAAAAAGTTAGATGTTTTAGAAAAAAAATTTATTTTATAAAAATTTATTTCTAGAAATAATATTAATAAAAAGACATCTTTCTTAATTTATTAAAAAATTAATCTAAAAAATCAAAATTATTTAATATTTCTTAATTTAAATAATTATTTAAGAGGAGAGAGATGCAAGAAAAATAAAGTTAAAAGGCCTAAAAATATATTAAGTGTCCCCCTAAATTATTTTTTTAGTATTATATATAGATAATACTACCTCCTAAGTTACAACAAAATAATAAAAGAAAATACAATATAATACGATCGGTAAAATATTTGTCAATTTCTATAAATATTTGATTATTTATACAAAAGGAATGCGACAAAAGTTTCTGTTACCGGTAACCTACACGTGTCAGGTTATGCAGGTGGCTGTATTTATTCCTCTTTTTTCCATTTTCAGTCTCCACCCAACATATTCGAATGAAACATCTCTCTCTCTCATCACTGATTCTTTCATCTACCGAAGCTTCATCATCGGTCGGATCTCTCGCCGGAGAACACCAATGTTCGACGGACGGTGATCGATCATCATCATTTGCTTATCGTTTGATCACAAATAGTTTCCTCATGTTTGATCACTTTTGTCGTTTCATCGGAAATCCGGTTTCGCGGGAAGATCAAAGGATCGTAGATAGTTGATCTGTTGATATATTTGTCTTAATATTAACTCTGATGTATGTATGAGATTCATCACTATGTCACGGTTCTAGAATATTTCTGCTTTAGGTTAACGTGCTTTTTGGTTGATCGAATTAGAGTGGAGTTTTGGTGTACGTTGTTTTGTGCGGTTTTAGGGTAATGTATTGTTTTAGATTAGAGTGTTGTTGAAATCGATCGTTGAAAGTGGCGAAACCGAAGATGAATTTGAGTACCGTGGAGGATGAATCTTCAGCAGATCAAATCGTTCATAAACCTGAGGAAATCGATTGGCATATGCTCGATAAATCCAAGTTCTTCGTCCTCGGTGCCGGACTTTTCTCCTGTGTATCGGCCTCACTTTACCCCGTAGTGGTATTGAAGACCAGACAACAGATTTCATCTTCACATTTATCGAGTCTCAAAACGGCGTTTTCGATTCTCAGACATGAAGGTTTTCGAGGCCTTTACAGAGGCTTCGGTACGTCATTGATCGGAACAATCCCAGCTCGAACGGTGTACATGACAGCCCTAGAGGTCACAAAAAGTAACGTCGCCACCACTACTGTCAATTTAGGGTTTCCAGAGCCTACTGCAGCTGCAATTGCCAACGCAATAGCTGGATTATCCGCTGCATTGGCAGCACAGGTTGTGTGGACACCGATTGATGTGGTTAGCCAAAGGCTCATGGTACAGGGGACCTCGATTCCGTTGAAATCGTGTAAGTACATGAATGGAATTGATGCTTTTCGAAAAATTCTCAACACTGATGGACCTAGAGGTTTGTACAGAGGTTTTGGTATATCAGTAATGACATATGCACCTTCAAATGCTGTTTGGTGGGCTTCATACTCTGTGGTTCAAAGACTTGTGTGGGGTGGGATCGGATCTTACATGTGCAAGAGAGATGATGATGGGAGTGAGAATGGTGGTGTGGTTGCTCTGAGACCTGATTCAAGAACTGTAATGGCGGTTCAAGGTATTAGTGCAGCCGTGGCAGGAGGTGTATCAGCTTTAGTTACAATGCCTTTGGATACAATCAAGACAAGATTACAGGTTCTTGATAACAGTGATGATAGGAAAGGACCAACAGTTGGGCAAACTGTGAGGAATTTATTGAGGGAAGGTGGGTGGATGGCTTTGTACAGAGGGTTAGGGCCACGGTGGGCTTCAATGTCCATGTCAGCAACCACCATGATCACCACTTATGAGCTTCTCAAAAGACTGTCAACCAAGAATCAAGAAAACTTGATACCATGAATATGAAAGGTAATTGCAATTGCTTTTTGTTAACTATGATGATGTTGGTTTTCTTTAATGATTCCTTCTTCCACAACACATCTAGTCATATGTTGTATATTCTTATCTTATATATATCCACAATGTCACTATTTATATAACTGAATGCCACTTTTTGGGTCCCTGGGAAGATCTTGGATCTTTATCTCCTACATTATTGTGGAGTAGATAATGGATTAGGAACTGGGAATCTAATAATATTATGTTATATTGTGGTTGGTAGGGATTAGGGGCAAAATTAAGGGAATTGCTTTTGTTTTTATTTCTGATAATTATTAGATTAACATTATCCATAAGGAGATGTTGATGGGTGGAGAAAATTAGGGCCAGTTTGGTGGGACTACCTACCGATGTGAAGGGATCTCTCTCTTAAGTTAAGTGGATAGATTTGTATATATATTGCAAGTGGATAGGCAGATGGCTATTAAACTATTAGTAAAGGTATCTGGTAACATAATAGGAGTTTGTGATTTGAATATTGAGAAAGTAAACTATTGTTCTAGAATATTAAAAAATCTCAAGTTGGAAACATTTAAGATAAAAGACAGTTAAACGGTATCTCACATATTATTGCTATTTGTAAAATAGCAATATAATAGCAACCATAGTGATTTCCTTTCATCTTACCATCTTTCAGACCACCTTAACAACATATCTAACACCTTTCACTTCTTTTACTTGGTGTACTGGTTTCTTTTCTAGTCATATTTCACTCACTTGTTCTTTTAATTTTCTTTTCTCACAATCCAACGGTCCAGTGCAAGGCTTGATTTTCTAACATTAAAACTGCATGATGGATCGAAAGTCCACTGTGCAAAGGGTCATTTCACGGTGTCATGGTTGGGGGTGGTTGTGTTACACCAAGCGGCATGCCATAACCATGTGGATATTTAACAGACATCTGTGTTAGGGATAAAATGCGTGACACGTGATGGATCGTCCAAATAGTAGGACGGTATTCGTAGTTTATAGAGCATAGTGGCAAAAGTGAAATAACCGGCTTGTAATTACTTTGATTTTATATACATTTAAAACTTTATAAAAATGTTTATTTAATTAATTTTAACGTTATTTTTATATATGCTATTTATTATGTGAGAGTAGCATTCAATTGAAAACCAAAAAATTGACAAGAACTAAAAAAACTATTTTTATCCACTCATTTTATTTTTTTTAGCTTTTATTTTTTTTTAAATATAAAAGTTATAAGGGGTATTGTGTGTATTTTACTCACACTCATGTTTTCCCTTCTAGAATACATTCCTACTTCTTCAGTTCTTCGGTATATCTCTCTAACCCTTCACCATCATTCTCCCATGGAACCCTCACCATCGTAACCTACTCTTCTGGTTCTACCGCCTTCCAACCATCACAAGCGACCAGAAAACCACAAGTTCCACCTTTTGATGTCTCATATCTGGTTCCGACTCACAATCGTCGCACCTCACCCTTCTGTGTCTATTGTCTGGCCGACGAGCACAAGCATCAAAGGAACCTTCAAACTTATGATATTAATCTCACTGAACATCTAAGGTACGTGATTTTTTATTTCAAAACTTCAATTCTATTAGACATCGTGACTAGGGTTCTACGAACAAAACTCAATTTTGTTCAAAACTTTGATTATCCTCTGATTGGTGTAGGCATTAATTGGATTAAATAGAGAGAAAGTTCAATTGCCTATGAAATTTGGAATATAATCGGGAGATTATATGTCACGAGAAATCCACAGTGAGCCCTAGTAAGTTAGGGCTTGTTGTATTGCGATTGAATTTGACACTTTTTGTTTGATGTTCAATTGTGTGACTGTGTTTCGTTGTCGGTGAGTTTTGATGATTCGAATGGTAATTTTATAAATGACACAGTTGAATTTTTAATTGGTGGCCTGTAAGACTACAGTTTAGGGTTATGATTAACAACAAATTATGTTTTTAATTTACAAGTTTGTGGAGATTTATTGACTTGATGGTAGTACGATATGTATTATGTTCTTAAATATGAACCTAGTTCCATAGTTTTAGGGTATGTGTATTCAAATTTGTGTTTCTGCGTCTTTGATCTAATAAAAAAGTTTTTTAGGGTATATGTATTCAAATTTGTGTTTCTTGTTTGTTTGATCTAATAAAAAAGTTTTTTAGGGTATATGTATTTAAATTTGTGTTTCTTGCTTGTTTGATCTAAAAAAAAAGTTTTTTAGGGTATGTGTATTCAAATTTGTGTTTCTTGTTTGTTTGATCTAATAAAAAAGTTCATTCATCTTTCATTGTGTTCTTGGCATATCTACTAAATGATTTTTTCTCTTGCTACTTTATGTTGACTGTAGTAATATTATATTTGGGCAATTTTTTTTTATTTGTCACCTTGGGTTAAGCACTTTGAGCCTTAATCTTGTACCAAGAAAGATTTAATTTCCATTCATTATCATTTGTTTGAACTCAAGAGTCTCGTCTTAAACAAACCATAATTTACAACTTGTTGGTCTAGTTATGAAGATGATCGGTATGCATTTAGATTCCATGTTGGAAAGAGAATTTGCTCTAATTGACCATGTAGGTAGGTTGCAGATCTACAACAAATAGTTTTGTGATAAGTAGTAACATAACCTTTTCAAATTAATCAAATAGTGCTTGTATTACAGACCTAATATCCAAATACATATATATTATTACCAAGTGACATAATCATTAATTATAAGTTCATTATGAATAATGTCATATTTAAGCGGATCTTGTCATGTATAAGTGTTTAATGTTTAGGGAACAAAAGTTAAGACGGCGTGGATCTACCGCGAATATGATTTTTGAAACAAAAATGTTATGTTGTAGGTAATTTATTTTTTTTTTAATACACTTTGAGTAATGTGAATATATATATGCAATAATGCAATATATGTATTTATGGATATATGCAATTATGCATATATGCATTCATGCACATATGCATTTGTGCACGTATGCAAATGAGTTTTAATATGCAATATTGATTATACAAATATGTCATTTGAGTCACTGGTTAAATTAAAACGATCCAGGTGTGATTTGTGTTTTGTATTTTATGATTCATGATCTTCTCATCCTGATATATAATCCGATGACTATAAATTTGCCGGTAAAGTCGGATAAAAGTATCAAGATGCACATATAGTATGCTCTTGTTTGTCAAGCTCTCAAAACGGAATTTATTCAACACATAAGAAGAGTTGTTAATTAGTTATCTAATGAAGATCTTCTTGTCGCTGTAGAAGGTGGTGTTGATTAAACTCAACAATGGGTTGATCTCAGCCTGAGAAGCAAACTTATTCGCATCAACCATCTTTTCCTCCGCATTCCTATTGATTAGCAATCACAGTACAATGAAATATGGTTTGAGAATGTTAGAGGGATTGTAATATGTAAAAAGAATTAGTGAAATGATGAAACTTGTTGAGGGAAAGTATGAATATGAGTGGAATAAGACTCAAAATAGAAAATTAATTAGGAAGTAGTTTGGAAAAAAGAATTTAATTTTTGTTTGATTAGTGGGAATATTAAAGAGTTGATCGTGGGTGAATCCTTTTAGTTTAAGATTTAAAATGTAATTCCAAATTTGCACTTGTTCCCTTTAGTTAGAATGTTGATATTACTTTTCTATCCTTTTGTGTATTTGTTTAAATAAATAAAGGTAATGTAAATTAAAATAATATGATTGATGGGTGTTAGTAGGGGTGAGCAAGAAAAGGTTCCATACCCGTAGAACCGTTTTACCCGACTTGACTGAACCGAGAAGAACCTTGTATTAGGTGAGTGGGTCGGTTCGCGGGTCTTTAAAATTCACAATTCATGGTTTCGGGTCGGGTCGGTTCTGGACCCGTAAAAACCCCACATGACTGACATACCCGATTGCATATAATAGCAGAAGCTTCTCCGACCAAAACCTTCATCTGGTTTTCATGAAGTATAGTGAAGAAGAAAAGAATGATTTTTTAATGTGTGTACTGTGTAGTGAAGAATAAAGAGAACAAAGAGTAAAACTAAAATTTATATACTTTATTTATAAGCTAATAGAATTGAAAAAGATAAAGGTGAATAGTTATTATCAATTTGCAGTCTACTGTTGCTCTGACACGTATAATTAAATATTATATTATTATTTTTAACTGAAGCACTTAATTAAACTCGCACGTAACAATCCATTACTTCTGCCATCTTCTTCTCTTCCTTCCATTATAAAATTTACACAACTCGTCGCCAATCTTTAGGTTCCACCGATGTTAGTTCAAACTCATGTATAAACCCAGAACGGATTACATGTACATGGCATGGAACAACCATTTGGTAAGATTGTAGCATGCTTGTTTGAATCTTGATGGAACCATCAAGACCCAGAACCGAACCAGTCAAGACCGTGTACAAACCCGAACTGACAAGATGTATAAGGTTCTGGTTCCGGGTATGCTTTTGTTGTGAACTCGGTTCCCGGTTCGGGTCGGTTCCTGGCGGTTCTGACAGGTAAAACCCGATTGCTCACCCCTAGGTGTTAGTTTTTTTAGTTTTTTACAAAAAAATGGTTTTCATTTGAATGGATCCCTATTATACGATTATATATTTTTATATTAAATAAAAATTATTTTATGTTTATAAATAATTGACATGTTCGAAGTTTGAACCTGCAAGCACCGAGTTCAAACTCGGTATTTTAAATGAGATTAAGCTTATACTTTACTCAAAGAACTTATTTGAGCCCTACTCAAATCAAGCATTTAGTAAGGGTTATTCACGAACGATTTGACTTATTACACCTTACTTTATATTTGTTTTTAGTTTTTTATAGTAAATAACATTGCCGTAAAATTAACGTCATCTTGTGATAAATAACCAAGAGTAATATTTTCAAAACACGAACCAAACAATGCATCATTAAACCATTATCTCACCCCCACCCCCACTAGTCTGCGTCTGTCAAGCCACTACCATTTATCACCACACAATCCAACTATGGACCATCATCCCCTCCTTTTCTCACTCCTTTCCTACCCACAATAACCCCGAATCAAAACATATAGCAACTCTCAAAAAAAAAAAAAAAAAAAAAAAAACCCGTAGCCTACCATCCTCACCCATCGCCCCTTGTATTCCCTCACCGTATATACAACATATCATTACAAACCCATCAAAACAAATATATATACAACACACATCAGCCGTGATCAAGGATTGACTTTGAGCTTTCATCAACACGGGTTATAAGCATGTAAACTGTAAATTACACTCAACAACACACACCTACCCTTACAGCGAAATCAGAACATGAAAATCCAACCTAAAGAGCTAACTCGTGAGATGTTAATCCAAATGGCAAAAGTCTCATCTCACCTTGACACGTTCTGTGACAAGCAGGTAGACCTCTTCTCCGGAAGATGATCCTAAACATTAAGTTCGTTGGATGTCAGAAGAGGAAAGTCTCCTTGAGTCCACTAGGTATATTTACTCTTCTTCCCTTAGACAAACCCAAAGACCTGCAGAAAAAGCCTTGGCAGCGTGGGCGATTAAAAACGACATCATGAGAATCATTGACTGTACCATGGAAATTCAAGTATGAGATAATCTCATCTCAGGAAGAGAGCATTCAATTACTCTTCAACCACCTCAATTCTCTGCATTTACTTTTTCTTAAGTCCCTTTTGGAACACAGATTTGTTCTCAAACCAGACACTGGTCACAACGACAGCCCTTGGGGTCCTACTTCATTTTGTATTTTTACCAACAGCTACTAATCTACTATTACCTGATGCTTGTATACAAGTATGCAACTAGTGACTAACTCCCAACGTAAGCAACAGATTAAACTTGCATAGCAACAAAAAAAAACAAGTATTATAGTTGAATATACCATCTTTGATCATGCAGAGTTTTCGTAAAGAAATCACAAAAAGAACGTGTAAGTGAAGCTGTCAAGAGAAGGTACATCACATAACACAAAAGAGAGTTTTTTTTCAAAAACTAAATGTGTGGATTAACAAAATGATGCATAATTTAGGTTCAAAAGTAATTAGAAATACTTGCCTACAATACTGACCGATTTGTACAGCAACTGAGGTATGATGTGCATGCAACAAAAGTTCTAGAAACATCACTAAACGGTACTTTTAACTGCATAAGTTAGAAAAGTATCAAGAGTACACAGTAAGAAGACTAACATTGTAGAGCTCCAACAACTAAGGGCGGGCTCTTTTGTTGCTGCATGATGGACACTTGTACCGTTTGATGTGTTCAGCTCTCGCTGGGGTGATTTTCACACACTTACCATGGAACCATTTCTCACAGATGTCGCAGCATATCCAGAACTCATCTGATGCATAATTCGCACCACAGGCCCCACATAAGGTTTCTCCATGCTCATCCTCATCATCATCCTCCAACCCCTCTTCATCATCATTCATTGCTGGTGGTGGTGGCTGCTGCTGCTTTGGGTACTTCCCGTGAGATTCTAGGTCCCGCTGCAAGATAAAACCATATAAGCCTAATCAAGCAGATGGATTTGAAAGAACAGGTGATAAGGTTGGTTAATGGGTCGAAAAAAGTTCACATCAGGAGTGGATACTGTTTACAAGTCAAACTGCATTTGGTCAGGTTGGCCTGGAAACAACTGGTGGCAGAAAGAGATTCTGCTTCCTGCTGCTCACTCAACAAAAGACAACCAAATAAGAGTGCAATCTAACAGCTAGAGACTAGAGTTGCAACAAGTGGGCAATGGTTGGGAGTTGGGACTTGGGACTTGGGACAGGAAAGTTAGTAATGGGTCAAAAGGGTTAGAGTTGAGAGTGAAAAATTTCCATGAGATCGGTTCAGGTTGACCCGTAAAACGTTTTTGTCCCTTTCCCTTGAAAATATGATTAAGAAAACTATATCATTGTTATACTGAAAAGCTGTATAAAATAAACCAGAGATTGTAAGCAATTATCACCTATTTGACTCCCAAGTTTTTAGGGCTTACCCATTTGATTTGAGAAGTAAAACGCAACCTAAATCAACCCATTTCCAAGTAAACGGGTCAATGGATATGACCCTATGACATTTTGGTCAAAATGGAGTAACCTTATTCTAGGGTTCAGTTGTTATTTTAAACCAGAAATTCAAAAATATTGCAAGCACAAAGAGAAGTATTGAAATCCATTTTTACCACTTTTGAGTTTGACTTTGATTTGGTGCTACTGTGATTAGAGACAGCAGTTTTCTCCTTCTGATTTTTCTTTGCAGTGCCACTTACAACCTCAAATAACGTTGGGAGATCATTAATCATGTAGAACAGTCTCTTCCTGCATCATTGGAGGAAAAATTCAAAATACTTGGCTAGTTGGCCAATGATAACTGTCAGCAAGATATAGATAAAAACTTCTATGCTGCATTAAAAGATCTAAACGTGAGATAAATATATAAGCATCCCTTTCGAAGAATTATCCGTTGGGTTAAGAATAGAAAAAAAATTATGTGGAACTATAAGTTCCATTATTTCCTAATTTGAATGGTAGACATAGTTTTTCTCATGTTTCAAAGCATCATCATAATCTAAAACTTACTTTCTTCGAATTATAGTGCTTCTTAGAAACTAAATGTAAAATCATAGTAATGACTCCAAATAAAACAGAAGTGCACCCCCTTTAGAAGTTAAACGCCATTCCAAATCAGATGTGCAATAGAGAGCAAGATAACAATTTATATGTTCAAACAAATATCAGGGGTTAATGTCACCTAAATGCAATGTATTTACCTAGGTGTAGGTAACATACTTAATAGCCATTTACAAACTTAATGTTGGTATAAAACTTTCAAGTTTCAAATTGTGCTACCCTGGAAGAAATATGATACCCTGTTACCAGCTAAATAGGTAAACCTGCAAATTCTGGCATTATCTTTGCTTATGTGGAAATAAATTGATGAGTTGGCAGGCACTGATTAATGATAATAACAGCAAAAAATAAATATAGCCATCACCCAACCAAACCCGTCGATCTCCCATTCCTCTTCATTCTCTGTACCGTTGCACCACCCCCCACCAACACTAGGCCACCAGCAGACCGCCACCGTTGAGCCTTACCTCCTATATACCTTTCTCCTCACCTCTCTCCCTGCTTCCTCTTCCCTTTCTTTCTCACCAACATCCCTCCACCCACCTCCTTTCAAATTAACTTTGTGTTCAGATCGGATTCACATGCAGGGTTAGTTTCAATTTATCATCTCATCATCTGAATCCAATTTCTGTGGTTGTGTGTAAAATTTCAGGTTGACATTAAACTTAACGTTTTGTTTTGTTTTGTGATTGTGTTCCATATTTAGCTTGATTTATGTGTTTTATGTTAGATGCAGTAGCAACCAACGTCTATTTAAAAGACCTTTACATCACGTTAGCTCCGGTCTAGAATTGAAAGGAAAATGCATGTAGAATGACTTAAAGAATGAAAGAAGACTTTAGTATAATGCTTTAACTCACAAACCTATTTGAAGAATTAACATTTTCTCAATGATTTCTAATATCAAAAAGAAATAATAGTTGAAAAACAAGAAAGTAATGTATATCATCTTGCAATCTGATTATCTAACAGAAAAAATGCAAGTCCTTCATGTTTTAATATATAATAAATATTAAAAGATTTACATGTCAGCTTTATTAAATCCAAATCTGGCACCAAAATAGAAGGCAACAGAAAGCAACCACGCATCACTATAGCAACCAATGATAACCAATCTTTTTCTTGCATTCCATCTCTAGCAAAGTTAATACCCAATGCTGGTTCTGGGAGTTCTGGTGGGACCTCTTCAGCAGGCAAATTGACCTCCCATTGCTCACTTGGAAAACCATATAAACACAAATTCTCCTTTTCTATACAGAAAAAGTGCACCATTGTTCACAAGAAAGAATTAAACAGAAAAAATAAAAATGAGAATGGATGCAACATCAATGTAGCAGGAGTAAAAGAATGAATGGTAGCTGCACGATTAATTATTCGAAAACATTTATTTTGAACAAAATATCATCTGCATAAATGGATATCAAATAGTTTTAGATAATTCATCTTTCGTAAAAGCATTGATAATTACATCAAACATTAAATAGGGAAAAAGAAGAATCTGGTATGAAATTCAAACGGTAACTTACAAAGAGCGAGATAACTGAAAACACGTAAGAATTGGCGATGTAACTAGAACGTAAATAAGGCAAAATACCTATAAGACATGGAGATATATTAGCTCTCACACAAAGACACCACAAAAGTGATTCTTGGAAGCAAAAAGGGCTTGTAGCCACCAACTTCCAAACAAGTTTAAATCATGATCAGCTTGAACAGTAAATTCGAAAGAAATGTCAATTTGCATTGTTTACACCTCTTGTTATTATCTAAAAAGATATTTACTTTAGTGTTTTCATGGCTATTAATGAACATGTGGTTTTATAGCCACTAAGAGATGCAAAGACGTCAAAACAAACTGCGCCTTCCAATGAATACACTTTCTTAAAAAGCTGGACCATGAATAAATGGATATTAAAATATATGCAATCACTAAAAATGGTTATGTAAATCTAAAATTAGAGCAACATAATAATAACATCCCTCTGTAGGGATGATACACAAGACTCAAAATTAGAACTGGCTACATATCCACTTATGAAAAAAGGATACATTCCAGAGTTAAGTGCTGCAAATTAGGTTAGCAATATCAACCTAGAACATTACAGAAATCCAAAACTAACCTGCTGAAAAAATTATACATTTTCTATAGAACTGCACCGTTAATCCAGAGACCAACCCAAGGAATTACAAAAATTGGCGAATTTGTATAAAACCACAGAATTACAAAACTGGCATGTTTGCATATAAGGCCCACATTATCCATCACATGAAGTTTCAGCATTATTTGGAAGTTACATAAAATGATGTAGCTGTGGGCACTACAAAATAAAACAAATTAGCAAATATGGATAATTGGACAAGACACCAATTCGACGATGCAGAAAAATTGAATAATAATGATAGATGCTTTTAATTGAAACAAACACAGGCTCAATGAAAGGGATAGATAAAGAACCCTAACCAGGATCACACTGCTGGTAAAAATCTTCAACCTCTGCAACAACAACAACAACAAGAAGCACAAAATTAACAGAGAAAACCGCTCAGGAACACAGAGAACGAACAGAAACAAGCGGAAGAAAATGATGAAAAGATAATCTCAATTCTCACCGGTGGTAAGAGCTTTGACCATTCCGGCACGGCGGCCTTTGAAATCCCTAAAAACCTCTTCGACTGTACGGGGATTATACTGCGCTGCTGCTCCCTCCATCGAAGAAACTCGAAGGTTGATGCAAATGCAAAATGTAGAAATGGAGAAGATGAGGTTTAGGTCGAAATAGTACCAAATTACAGAGGGATGAAACAGTGCACAAGGAGTATAGCAGTAGTTTATACAAGCTCTGCTACCGCCTCTTTGGGTCGTTTCACAGAGAGAGATGGGGCGGATTTGAATCTAATGATAATCGAGGGGTTAAACTATATTTAATTTATGGGTGACGAGTCCCAGAAAACAAAATCCTAATTTTTGAATTTTTATTTTTTTATTTTTATTTTTATTAACTACTCCTGACATATCTGACTCACAGTTACACATCACAATAGGTCCACAATACTCATTTGTTTCATGATATTCCTTTGTTTCATAGCCTTGAGCTTTTTACAACTATTCAATTAAGAATTCTCATATGTATGAGTATTAGTAGTGCATCAAAAATGCAATCATTAATTCTACCGAGTGACCACAATTGCTTCTTTTATATATGATAAAATATTAAAATCTAATGGTTTATCTTTAACAATAAATTTATCAGATGAAGAAATTATGTCTGTCAAGATAAAAAAAAAAAAGATATTGTTTCCCGCCATTAACTAGAGAGTTAGGTTAAATGAATGTAAGCCTGCAAAAAGGACTGGGAGCTTAGCTTGCATTACGAGAAGGGTGAGTGTTCAATATGCTCTTTAACCTTTAACAAGGACTAAGTCTTTGTTACTCGCAACTCCGTTTCGAATGAATTTTGTATCAAAACGTAGATAAAAAAACCAAGTCAAAACTTATATTCAAAACTTTTTGAGATATCATACTTTAAAAGTTAGTGAGGAAATAATAACTTCATAATTATGATAATAAAAATAATCAAGTACAAAAAGACAAAAGTAATAAATAATCAATAAAAAAGACAAAAAAGAAAAAGAGAGATGTTTTTTTCTAAGGAAAAATGGACGATCTTTTTTTCGGGTTATAGGTGTTATCTTGATCGGATTCACTTATTTGTTTTTTAGCCGGGACCTCACCCTCAGCCCCTTATGAGGAAACCCACAATTGCAAAAACATACTAACTCAACCATAAGTATTTTTTGTTAGACTTAAAGTGAGATTTGAACCCAATACTTTCTCATATTTACATGTATTGAATACCTTATCTTAACTAGTTAGGCCAAAAATCATTGGTATATTAAGTTTAAACACTTTACCGATTTTTAAGATAATACTTAATTGAACATTTATTTTTATATTACTTGTTTAGTAGCTAACTGAGCCAATCAAGATATAACTAGGATATAAATAAAGGCGACAATTATTAGAAGGATACAAATTTAATATTTGAATATATAAAGTCTGATATATTGTAATCCAATTTGTAGTTCCATGCTCACTACGTATATTAAGATGGATAGGAGTCGTCCAGGTGAGGAGAGCGAGGCAAAAACGGGGAGATGAGATGGAGGGTGGTGATTGGGTGCGATGGTGATAGAAGTGTAGTAGTGATCAGCGAAACCTGGTGAATATTCACCGGGTCGGTAGAAAATTAAAGAAGAAAAAAAAGTGTGAGGAGAGGAATTCAACTCGAGAAAAACTACGAATATCACCCCTTAATTTCAGGAAAAAAAAATAGGAAATCCCGGAGGGACCACTCCGTAAACTTTGATCGATGAAGTTTATGATGATTATAAAAATCAAATCTCCATAAACATAATCCTTGTGATTATCAAAAGATTGTTCTAGGTCCAAATTCAAACACAATAAATTGACATCAACTATAACGAAGATCATTTAAGTCACATATAAATATCTACAGAAATGATGGCACAAAGATATGAAATAAATGTGTATCCATATGTAAATCTACTTTTAACCATACCACAAAGATGATTTATGACTTTATGTATAGTTATTTGGTTAAAAAAAATATCATATGATACCGACTGTCAAAAAAATTATCCCACTAAGGGTTGTAATAGTCTATAGTCTAAACCAATAACCTTTAACAATATTACCACATTGGTCTTTCTTCAAAAAAGTAAAATATCATTTTTTTTCATGCTTTTCGTTGAAATTACCATTACAATCAAAAATGTTTTTTTATTTACCATTTCAACACCATAGTTTACCAATGTTATCATTTCTATTCATTTTACTAACACCATTACAAACATTTGTAAAATTAAAGGTATTTTAGTCTTTTCTCAACACTCAAATTATCCAATTATAACCAATTAATGAATTAATATTCGATTAAAACTAATAAACACATGAAGTGACTAGGAAAACTAACCGATTAACCATAATACATCCCAGAAATATTCGATTTCTACACTGTTTGATAATATAAAGTTTGATTGATTTGGATTAAGCACAAAATCGATTTCAACAAAATTTTATAGGGTAGTAAAATGTTCGATTTCAACACTTGGTATTCAACACTGTTTGATTAAGGTGTTTTGTTATCACCAGCTCCATTGTTTGATTGTTTTATTGTTCGATTAATCACGATCATTCACGTTTAGATTGCTTTTTGATTTCTACATTGTTTTGTTTGTTATTCAGTTGATCTTATATTTCGATTAGGCAGGGAATGATCGTTGTTTGATTACAAGAGATATAGCTTTTAGACTTTGGTTTGTTTGAGGTTCCACTCAACAGTTTGATCCATACGAATGCTATGATAATACTCAATGTTTTCAGAATCGGATCGGACAGTTAATCGGACGTTTTACTGGTTCACTGGGCGGACCGGTTTAACCGGTCGGACCGGATATAAGAACCGGATAAAATTATAATTATTTTATAAATATATATATATATATATATATATATATATATATATATATATAAAATACTAAAAATAAAATATATATATGAAAAAACCGGTTCGACCAGTCCAACCCTCGGTTCATCCGGTTCGACCCCCGGTTCAACCGGTCCGGTTCCCAGTTGGACCGCCGGTCCGACCGGTTCAATGCCAAAATGGTTTTATCACCAAACCGGACCGGATTAGAGTCCGGTTCTCGGTTCAACCGGTCGGACTGGCAGGTCCGGTCCGGTTTTTAAAACAACGGTAATACTTTGGTTTATTTGAGGTTTGTTCTACTCAACAGTTTAATTAATAAAGATTTTGTTGGAGCGTTCATTGATTAAAATGAATTAGGGTGTTGAAAAAGATCAATATACCCTTAATTTTAACGGAGGTTTTTAATGGTGCTAGTGGAAAGTATAGAAATGATAATTTTTGATAAACTACAGTGTTAAAATGGCAAAAAAAAAGTTTTTGAATTAACATGACAAGTTCAATGAAACGTGAGGGATGAAAATAACAATTTACTTTTTTCGAAAACTAAAACTAAAAATTAGCTTGATATAAATTGTACATGAATAAATGATATAGAGAGCTCTTATTGCTTTTCGGTGTTTTTGGATATGGGTTGTGAAACTATCCCCACATGACCGCGTAGTCACGTACCATGACTAGTCTTTTCAAAAGCTTACGGCTCGCTCGAATCTCACTCGAATATAGTTCACTAGGAATCTGATCGTTTGTAAGCGAGGTGAGCCGAGCTTAAGCCATAGCTTATGGCTTGCTTGTTAGTTGTGTTGTTATCTCACTCATTAGGTTGTTGAGAAAATGTCACAAAATAGTAACCAAATTTAAAGTGTTCCAATTAGGTTACTTATGCATATTTTGTTCAAATTGGGTCACTAAATCATCAAATCGAGTCATTATCGAATTATTTTGAACCAAGAAAGAAATGGAGAGGAAGAGCACCCTTTAGTTACCACCGTAACTGGTCTCGCGGAAATGTTCCAATCTTAGTTACCAAGTTTGCAAGAGCACTCTTTAGCATATTAATGTTATCGTAAAAACACCGTCGCAACACGCAGTGGGTAATAAACTCGTTTAAGTTAATTGCCAAACTGCCAAACATACCTAATCAGGCAAAGACGTTTAGGCTGAGAGTGTGAAAGTTTTTCATCTAACAGGGTCGAAGAACTAGTCAATGATGGCATTTGAATAGTCAACATTCTACACTCCTTTCGAAATTGAACAAGTCAACCGACAAGACTTTGTGACCGGTCGATTCTAAAAGAGTTCAATTCGCATTAGCTTTTCAAGTTATTTATTTTCTTCATATGAATATGTACTTTGACATAAATATTTCATATTATTTTCTAGAACCTTTAGTTGTTTGTATGTAACGATCCTAAACAATAGGTTGAATACATAAATTAGTTAATTAATGTTAATAGATAAATAAGTTATCTAGGCAATTGAGCTAGAGAAAACATATAGTAATGAAATTGGGTACTGAACGAGTTAAGATATTCAAAACATCATATCAGTTACGTTGTAAAAGGATTTATGAACATGTTACTATTACTTTATCGAGATAGACCTATTTACTTGGGCATATGCTAATTACACCCCCTATTACTTGATTTGATTGATTTGACCATATCGTATGTATAGGCCAAATGCATCTATTCACTCTATTATACATCAGTATAAGACACTCTTATTGTCCGTATGGGCACGATTCAACTTTGTATACCCTTATATACCACTTTTAGAAGCTCATATGATAGAAGTGATACATTGAGTAAAATCATAGAAGAGAATACATTTGCATATTCCATTTTAATATTCCGCACTATAATAAAATGAAAACAATATATTTAACTTATCCTTTGTCTCATAAAAGAAAAAGGAAAACAGCACATGTCTATAAATACACAAGTTTCACAGATGAATCTTCAACATTAACAAACCAACCATGAAAACCTTTCTTCTCTCATCGTTTCTCCTTCTCTTAGCATCTGTTTCCTCCGCTCAAAACTGCGGTCGACAAGCCGGTAACGCCCCATGTTCCAACGGTAACTGCTGCAGCCAATACGGTTACTGTGGGAACACTCCGGCTCACTGCTTGCCGGAAAACAACTGTCAGAGTCAGTGCAGACCGTCTGGTGGTGGTGGCGGCGGTGGTGGTGGTGGTGTGGTGTTGGATCCATCGTTACTTCATCCTTGTTTGACCAGATGCTCAAGTACAGAAACGACCCGAGATGTCATGCAAATGGATTTTACACTTACAATGCTTTCATAAATGCTGCAAGAACGTATAATGGATTCGGCACCACTGGAAGTGTCGATGATCAAAAAAGAGAGCTCGCGGCTTTCTTCGCTCAAACCTCCCATGAAACAACAGGTTTAGTTTTGAAGTTAATATCTTTAATTAAGTGTCTTAAACTAATTAAGATTCATCAGTCATTCAGTGATTGTTACATATATGCATATATATTATATATATATGTGATGTGTAGGTGGATGGGCAACTGCACCAGATGGTCAGTTTGCATGGGGATATTGCTTTGTTAGAGAACAAGACCAGACAAATCGGTACTGTGACTCACCTGCTTGGCCGTGTCCCAAAAGCTACTTTGGTAGAGGACCTATCCAACTCACTCAGTAAGTTCCTTAACAAATTATTTTGTTTTTAATATATAGTTCTAGAGTTAAAATTAATGTTTCGAAAACTGGATCGGATGTTTCATTGGATCGATTCGTTTACGGTATACAAGGATTTTCTAGCATGGGTTAGATGCCAGGATATTTTTTGTAATTAAGTCAAAGTTTGCACCAACTGTGTTCACTAAAGTCTTTCAGATACTTAAAATACAATTTATAGGTCACTAAAGTATCTTGTTGGCTTTGTTTTATTGATTTCAACAAAATGACACTAACAAATCTAAAATAAGTAAATACCTCTATATTTAGAAAAACTTTTTAAAAAACGAAAGATAACCCTCTAAAAGTCAAACTATTTACATTTCAACATTCTATACAGAGATATAGTATAATATAGCTTTTTTGTTATTTTTACAACTCTAGATATAATAAAGACATTAAAATTTATTAATATTTTGTCATAGTTTTCCACAAGTAATTTTTTTTTTCTGGAGTTAAATTGATACTATATGGTTTTTAAAAATCCATTAAGTAGTTACAATGAAAGTTTTTAAACACTTGAGGATTCTAAGAATACAACCTAGAACTAATATAGATTATATTTTATGCAGCCTTTAACTAGCACGAATAGTTATATTTTAACTAATAAAAGATAAATAAAATATAACCAAAATAATTAACATAAGTATTTACTAATAATAATAACCTCCATCATTTTGACAGCAATTACAACTATGGGCAATTTGGAAACTCAATTAAAAAGGACTTGATCAACAACCCTGATCTTTTAGCCACCGACCCAACCTTATCTTTTCAGTCCGCAATATGGTACTGGATGACTCCACAAGCTAACAAACCATCAAGCCATGACGTTATCACTAAACGGTGGACACCATCAGCTGCTGACAGGTCAGCCGGTCGCGTCTCTGGTTACGGAGTGATCACAAACATCATCAATGGCGGTGTGGAATGCGGAAAGGGTCGGAATGATAAGGTGGAGAGTAGGATTGGCTTCTACAGAAGGTATTGCAGCATTTTGGGGGTTAATCCTGGAGAGAATCTTGATTGCAATAATCAAAGGCCTTTTGCTTAAAATAATTGGTCTTGTTACTTGTAATAAATAAGTTTCTGTAATAAATCCATTTCTATAATGGAAATTTCAAGTGTTAGTTTAATAAAATAAGAATATTATACTTCTCCATTTCAAGTTCAGTCAATAGGATGTTAATTCTCGCTAGATGTACTAATTTCTATACAATTGGGTGCAATGAGTCCAGCGATTTAATAATTTTAATATTAGTGACTCTTAATAAACCTGCCACTAGGTTGAAATATCTCTAAAAAAAATAATCCAACACGTCATAAGTTGAAATATTCCTACATACTTTAACTCTAACCCAATTCACAAACTTTAAACTACATTCCCTAAAACCTTTTCATGTTGTCTACCAAAATAACACCATCTAAGCGAAAGTTAATACCAGGAAAATACGGCAAAGCCTCAACTGTATAGCATAAGTTGTTTGGTTGAAACGGGCATGATTCCCTTTTGCAAATCATCTTTTCAAAAGCCAATGACCGGAATCCTCAGAGAAAAAAACCATTCCAAGCAGTCTTAGGTCATCAGCAAAGCAACAAAATGTAAGGATAATCAACAAAGCTGGAGGTCTTGCGCACATGTTTAGAAGTCTCTTCCTTTGTATGGCATTTCCTGTCATGACCAACATCAAATAACATGAGCTACGCTCAGAGCAATGCATGCAACTCGATTATATGAAGATGGGTCAATTCAGATTTGTTTTATAATTATAATAAGAACACCATCCAACTATTCAACTAATATTTTCTTTAAGGTCTAAAACTGTCTAATAGATCACCCAACTATGTTTGGTTTCGTTTATATACCAAATCCGGCAAAAAAACACGTTGGATGACAATGTATCCTTGAAAAACAAATCTGCTCTTGGTTACTTTTTCTATTATGTCAAGTAAAAAATTATCAAACAGTAAAAAATTGAAGAAAGTTTCATTAAAAAAGGAAACTGGATACACAGTTGCATGGCTATAAAGCAGTTTCAATTGTTGGGCGGCCTTAATAAAAAAGGTTGAATAGTTGGGTGAAGATTCCCCAGCAGAGAGCCGGATGAGGGGAGACAGAGTAACTTCAAGACATTCATACCTCTTTAGCTGTGTTATTAGAAAAACTCATAATTATCTCTTATTAGTCTACATATATATTTCTATAATCATATTTAATATATTGAGTAATTATAAAATTCAAACAAAGGGACAAAAGATGTGGACATGTCAACCCAACTCTGTTTTGGTTTGTCACCAAACAAATTGACCCACCCCATGTTGGCACCCATTATCATTTCTCCATATAAGCATAAAAAACGTGGCATGATAAGAAAAAAGGGGGCAGAGGACGTAAGGGAAAAATTAAAGCATCTTCATATGCCTTGCAGATCAGTTTCTATTATGCTGACAGCTCTTCTAAACTTCCACTGAATTTGAGAAAGATTTTTTACCGCAGGATAAGTAGCATGTACACCATTTGGCGGGGTTGACCAAGAAACATCTGCTGACAGTACAGAGTCAAACATAGTCCCAAAATTAATTACACAAAAGAAAACTCAGCAGGGTATTAGAAAGATTCCTTCAACTAGCCATACCTGTGGGCACGTTTGGCTGAAAATATGGCTGCTGAGTTTGATATGATGTCATCTGGGGACCGTACATAACAGGCTGGTGTGGGGCAAATGAGGTTCCCATCTAGAAAAAGTAAATATTCACATAAATATCAACAAAGTGAACAACAGAACCTTCTAACTGAACAGTCATTTTTTAATCATATGCAGAGAGCAATTTCAACTCTTTTACGTGAAAATGGGTTGATTTGGGTAAAAGTTTACTGTTAACTGAACCATCCCATGGCCACCTATGCAGAAAATAGAACCAATCAAGATTCTGATTCCAACAGCCATGGCACTATAGAAACTTACTCCAATCCCAACAGACACGCCTTGCATATGAGAGACTGGAGCTACATTGGGTAGTAGAATGAACTATCAGACACAGGAGATGGGGGCCTAAAGGAGTCTGCAATGGAACAAAACTCTTGGCATTTGGGTTCAGTCTAAATTCCTGGGAAAAATGAGATAAAATAATTAAAAAATTATATGAGAGGATATTTTAAAGTATCAACTCCACTACAATCAAAATGAAGTTACTAGTCAGCAACTTCAACAATCTACTACAGCGTCGTATAGTAATTCTAGCAGCAACGGGAAGAGTAGCATAATAAGTACTAGTAATTCATATTTCAAAGAGGAAAGAGGGAGTAGTACTTAGGTGAGTCAGCAAAATTTGTGGGTCAGGTGGTTTGGGAACAGGTCAAAGAAGGATAAGGTCAAATGGGTTGGCACTTGGCAGTTGGCACACAAACACTTATTTGAGAAAACACAGTTGATGCATTGAATATGATAGGTTGGATAGTTGAGTTGGTTGCGCATTTAGAAAACAAGTCAAGTGTTCCTTTCTGGAGTAGCCTATTTATATTTGGAAACTTTTTCATGATTATTTATTCCTTCAGTTATCTTTTTAGGCAATAACTCAAGTTTTTAATCATAAAGTTACCATTGTCTCTTTTATATAAAATAAAAAACATAGTTACTTATAATTTACCTATTTCCAAAGTTTGTGAAATCACAAACGTAACTTGAACGTAGCTCAAGTAAACATCCGAGTCTAAATTAAGCATATTATCAGTTCAGCTTTTATAGGCACAACATAAATAGGAATGGTAGTAAAAACTTTGATGTAAAAAACATGGCAATGATGGTTCTAATCTGTTTGTGGGTTAAAATGTTCACGGGTCAAAAGTTTATTAAATGGGTCATGGGTCAGAAAATTGGATCTGTCCAAAATCTATTTTTGGAATAATAAATAGTAATTAGGCAATCAATTATAATAAAGTAGTCAAAGCATAAATCAAGCAATTGCTTGATTTAAGCAATCAATTATGATTCTCTTTTATGATAGTAGTTATTTTCTTCCTTATAAATAGATGGTAGAATAAGATGCAAAGTGTACCAAAAGTATTCCTTTGTCTATTCAATAAAATTATGTGAGGTGTTTTTATCAATTGTTTTTTGCCAATTGTCTAACAATTGGTATCGAGCGGTGTGGTGTGAGATCGAAAACCTGTGACAGGGAAAGACAAGTCACTACCCCAAAGGTTGAATAGTGGAACAGCAGCTTGATTCATTTCTGATCAGCCCCTGATCAGAATTGAATCACAGCCCTAATCCATCGATCAGTAACCAGACCTGTTCTTCTTCGTTGCCTAGGAAAAGAACGGAATAGCCAGGTTAGGCTTGTTCTTTTGGCAGGGAATTCCGACCAGAAGTGCAGAAGAAACAGACTGGAAGAAGCTTTTGGATCCAGTCTTGTTTGGCGGGTGAAAGAAAACAGCAAAAGCAGGTGGCTTTGTTTTCTTGGTCGGTGGAAGAGGCTGTTGGAGTAGGGTCTGATCTACAAGGGTTGGGGCTGTCCAAACTAGAAAAAAATGGCAATAATACTAGCAAAGGAAGGAGGTTCGATGTCCTATCAGTGTCCGATTTTGACATCTACAAACTATCCGGTGTGGGCAATTAAAGTGAAGGCCATTATGGATGCAAATGGAATATGGGAGGCCATAGAACCACAAGTGGTACTAATGTTGATCCAAAAAAGTCCAAGATGGCTCTTGCCTCTTGTTTCAAGCCATCCCGGAAGAGCTTGTTTTACAAATGGCATCTCATACGGATGCAAAACAAGTTTGGGAAGGGCTGAAAACAAGATTTTTGGGGGTGGATCGAGTAAGAACGGCTAGGCTTTCACACATTGAGGAAGGAAATCGAAAGCTTGCACATGAAGGAGGATGACTTGGTAGATATTTGCAAGCAAATTGAGTGATCTAGCCTCAAAAGCAAGGAGTCTCGGGTCAGATATTGAAGAGAAGGTTTTGGTGAGATGGTTGCTCGATGCTATGCCCAAGTCATTCCTTCAAATCGTAGCCTCAATAGAGCAATGCTTTGATCTTGACAAGATGTCGTTTGATGAAGCTGTTGGAAGGTTCAGGGCCTATGAAGAACGCATTAAAGGACTCAACAAGAAGAAACTCAAGGGAGGTTAATGCTTTCTAAAAGGGAGAAAGACAAAAAGCATGGATGTGAGCAATGCGGTTATGGAAGTTCAAACCGGGATGATTTTGGGAGTGGCCGAGGAAGAGGTCGGGGTCCGGAAAAGGTCAAGGTGGGTGAACGGTTCCAACGAATAAAGTCACGTTAGATGCTACAAGTGTGGTGAGCTTGGACATTTTCTAAAGAATGTCCAAAGTGGGAGGAAAAAGGAGGAGGCTAACTTAGCACAATATATGGATGACGAACCAACGTTACTATGAACAATGAAGTGCACAAACCATGATTAGGGGGGTGAATGATGGTTCTAATCATGTTTGTGGGTTAAAATGTTTACGGGTCAAAAGTTGATTAAATGGGTCATGGGTCAGAAAACTAGATCTGTCCAAAATCTATTTTTGGAATTAATAAATTAGTAATTAGGCAAATCAATTATAATAAAGTAGTCAAAGCATAAATCAAGCAATTGCTTGATTTAAGCAATCAATTATGATTCTCTTTTATCATAGTAGTTATTTTCTTCCTTATAAATAGATGGTAGGAATAAGATGCAAAGTGTACCAAAAGTATTCCTTTGTCTATTTCATAAAATTATGTGGTGTGTTTTTTTATCAATTGTTTTTGTGCCAATTGTCTAACAGGCAATTCATAAGTTTCACCAATTTACTAAAGAATGGTAAATCTAGGTTATGTTTTAGTGCCAACGAAGCCAGATTAGAAGGAACAAGCAGCTAAAACATCAAATTGAAGAAGATGCCCCCGCTAGGACTTATTTTCTGGATCCAACCATGAACCATCATAAGTAGATGGGTCAAAAATGCCACCTCTAGGGAGTAGTTGACAGCTTGTACAAAACTATCATAACAGAATGCTAATTCTCAACCTTGCATTAGGGTTCAGTGTTGATTTTCGAATTCAGAGAACCATCGATGAGCAAGGGGATAATCCAGAACTGCTTGCATGTTTGTAGTAGACTCATGTATCTTGAACGTTTTTTTCACCCTCTGATACTTCATTACAACTCGTGGTTTCTTGACCCTGACACGGGACATTAGATGGTGCATATGCAGTTGCATTTGCTGAGAGTCCTTTTTCAATGCTTTCTATCTTGATATCTGAACAAGAATTACATAAGATTAATTGGATTAAAGATAGAACATAGAAAATTCAAATATAGGTAATATAAAACCAGACATTGACATAAAAGATAAACACTCAAAACGATATTTATAGAGATAAGTAATATTTCATAAATAAGCAAGGCAATGTGCAAACATACAATTGCACAGTTCATGTTATTGTTATCTTTCCCTTTTTAGATAAAGAGAAGAATAAAGACACTAACCTCTGATTTGCAGCCTCACCTTCGTCAAGCAGCTGCATTTTCAAAACAAAAGTTTATATAGTTAGATTCTATAACAATAGCTCTTAACTAAAGGTCACTGGCAAAAACGCTTAACTACCATGTGCTTCCCAGTATCATCCTTGGTACCTTGAATCCTGGGATAATGATGTGAAGAACAAAAATTAGAAGCAAATTAGTATAAAAGGCTGTTCCCTGGTAACTGAATAAAATATATTGAATGATGTAAAATTAATAAGCCGGCACAATTTAACATATTAACAAGAAACTGTTCTCACTATCAGTTGGCGAGTTGTTCATTGAGGAATCAGAAACATTTCCAAATGTTTCAATATTTTCTGAATTTCCAGATGTCCTCGTTTTCATCATAACCACTATCATCAACACCACGAAAAACAGATGAATATTTAGTTTCC